>JAODAL010042688.1:0-34552 GCA_025379985.1 Phyllomedusa bahiana
CACACTTTTCATTGTGCACTGTTGCCCTCAGCTGCTGCTGTGGCTGCTCCCCGTACCTACACACTGTGACATTGTGCCCGTCTGACCTCATGCTGCTGCTGTGGCTGCTGCCGTGACCTACACACTGTAATTGTGCCACTGTCTGACCTCATGCTGCTGCTGTTGTGGCTGCTGCCGTGACCTAAACACTGTGTCATTGTCCCACTGTCTGACCTCATGCTGCTGCTGTGGCTGCTGCCGTGACCTCCACACTGTGTCACTGTCCCACTCTGTGGCCTATTCCTGTTTTTGCCACCTCCAGAATGTCATTGTGCCACTGTCTGACCTCATGCTGCTGCTGTGGCTGCTGCCGTGACCTACACACTCTGTCATTGTGCCACTGTCTGACCTCATGCTGCTGCTGTGGCTGCTGCCGTGACCTATACACTGTCATTGTGCCACTGTCTGACCTCATGCTGCTGCTGTGGCTGCTGCCGTGACCTACACACTGTGTCATTGTGCCACTGTCTGACCTCATGCTGCTGTGATGGCTGCTGCCGTGACCTCCACAGTGTGTCACTGTCCCACTCTGTGGCCTATTCCTGTTTTTGCCACCTCCAGAATGTCATTGTGCCACTGTCTGACCTCATGCTGCTGCTGTGGCTGCTGCCGTGACCTACACACTCTGTCATTGTGCCACTGTCTGACCTCATGCTGCTGCTCTGGCTGCTGCCGTGACCTACACACTGTGTCATTGTCCCACTCTGTGGCCTACTCCTGTTTTTGCCACCTCCAGAATGTCATTGTGCCACTGTCTGACCTCATGCTGCTGCTGTGGCTGCTGCCGTGAACTACACACTGTGTCATTGTGCCACTGTCTGACCTCATTCTGCTGCTGTGGCTGCTGCCGTGACCAACACACTGTCATTGTGCCACTGTCTGACCTCATTCTTCTGCTGTGGCTGCTGCCGTGTCCTACACACTGTGTCATTGTGCCACTGTCTGACCTCATGCTGCTGCTGTGGCTGCTGCCGTGACCTACACACTGTGTCTTTTTGCCACTGTCTGACCTCATGCTGCTGCTGTGGCTGCTGCTGTTACCTCCACACTGTGTCATTGTCCCACTCTGTAGCCTATTCCTGTTTTTGCCACCTCCAGAATGTCATTGTGCCACTGTCTGACCTCATGCTGCTGCTGTGGCTGCTGTCGTGACCTAGACACTGTGTCATTGTGCCACTCTGTGGCCTATTCCTGTTTTTGCCACCTCCAGAATGTCATTGTGCCACTCTCTGACCTCATGCTGCTGTGGCTGCCGCCGTCACCTCCACACTCTGTCACTGATGTTGCCACCTGAGCCCTCAGCTTGTTTTTTTCCAGCTGTCGATCGCATGACTTTATCAGGCTACATTCCCCCTTCAGTTTTTTGGTCAGTTTTGCCCTCTTAAGTGCCCACGGAATTTTAGAGTGAAGCGATTCTAAGAGCGGCGACAGTCATGTGCGTGTCATACTAAAACACAACATTGTATGAAGACCAAACCAAGCTCCCTCTGCGTATTTAAGCATGGCACAACGTTCTACAGCACCCTGCAGGCTCTGTGCAATCTGGAAATAGCTGTTTTTTAACGTGATTCGTGCCGAAGTAATTCGGAACGAAGTTATTTTTTGCCGAGAAATTCGGCGAAGTGAACGAAACGAATTTCGGGAAATTCGCCCATCTCTAGATATAATGTTCCAGACACTGATTCGGCCAATTATCATGAACATTTTTACTTGTAAAACATCTGTATTAGTGAAGTGCATGCAGTGATTGTCTAGCCGCTCCTCTCTACAGTATAGGTACTACATGTCCTATGCTGCTCTTTTCATGTTCCAGGATGAGCAGCTCCTTTGGGCACCAGGTCAGAAGGCTCTATTTAGTTTTTTTCTGGTCCATCGTGTTTAATATACGTGACCCACAAAGAAGATCCTGTAAGTGATTTCCAGCTTCCAGCAGCTCTTTCTGATGTTATATGTAAATATTTGCTGTATCCATATTAGTTACCTGAGTAACTTTAATTAATCTTTAGTTTGCATTATTTTGGGTTAATATTTTGGTAGCACTTGCCCATTTTCCCTAACGTTATGGTGTCCATGTACAATGGTTGTCCTGGAACCAATTAATATTGTATGCTGAGGAACCACTGTATACATATGTGTTGGTTCTTTTTTCTTTGTTTTCTATGGTGTGGTCTCTGGTTCCATGTATTTTTACAGTCTTGTAATTGTCTGAAGATATTTGAATGTTCTGATATTTCTGTAATTCAAATGAACATTTTGATTTAATAGAATAATCTGCTATCAGTTAGTAAGCTAAAATGTGGACAACAACATGAATACACTATATTGTTTGTCTGAGCGTCTGCCTAATACAACTTAGCTTGAGACTTGAAAGCTTTTTATGGGATACTACTTCTGATGAATTTATTGACCTTAATGCTAATGGTGAGGTCTGGAAAATTTTGCCTAGGAATTTGTACTGTAGCTATGACGTATTAGACCTTAAGAGCGTGACTGGTACATTACTTTTTGTTAGTGTGTATTCTGTGTACTGTAAATAAAAATCATGTTCTAGATAGCACTAAACTTATCCAACTTACATACATAAATGGTCTAAACCTGATTGATGATATTTGGTGAATTCTAAATAATGAATGAAATACTGAAACCAAAGCACCCTAAACGTCTTCTCGATGTGCTGCATGGATTGTACAATCCTTCCACTTGTTCCAATTTCCTTTGCATGTATATTTATAATGGCTTATGTCTAAAGCCCTGAAACAGTCACTGATGGTTTAGCATGTGTGACCATTAACATATTAATATCTAAGCATAATGCATGATGTTATAAAGTTATAAATAAGGAAGGCTGTATAGGATTTTTTAAAGTGCATTAGAACCAAACCAAGCTCTCACTGCTCTATATCTCTGCTCAGTTTATCACAAATTACTGTAGAACATTTAGAGACACCACACTGTTTTGAGTTCACAGAGGGAGAGCAGAGAACATATATTTTATATATTACCTCATTTCTTGAAATAAATCTCTGGATATTATTACTGCTCTTCTTACATCAGATGCATTCAAGTTCAAATGTAACAGAGAGTACAGCATCATTGAGCAGTAAATTACTGCTCCGTTTAGTAGAAACTATGACTGTCATTTTCAGCTGGGATACAAACTAAGGAGCATTAGTTACGTAGGAAGTTTCCTAGTGGAACAAAAACTTTTCTTCTTGCTCTCCTATCACAACAGTGTCAGTCACCATGTGTGCATCAATTGTGTACTGTCAGCAAAGGTGTAGACAGGGTTCTCTGAGGTGGAGGAGGTTATAAAAAAAAGTAAAAAAAAAACAAACATTGTAAACCTTTTCTCTATATTTGGAGTGTCAAACACAAGGCACTCTCTCCCATTTTCATAGCTCCTACTACAACTGGCTGTGTAGTGGATGTGGCTGCTGCTTAATGTGGAGAATGGTTCCCAATCTTTTCTTCTGAAGAGAAGATTGGGATCCTTTCTTCCTGAACACTAGCAGCCACGTGATCTGCTCAGCAAAGTCTGCTGTACTGTACATCCTGTCGTGAACTAGTGTTACTATTTCAGGAGAAAACACTTGTTAACAGCAATACAAATCAATCCAATAGGCATCAGCATAGATGTGCTTTAATTCAAATAGAATTCCAGTACATAGAACAGCAACGTTTCGACTCACCACTGAGTCTTTACCAAGCTTGAAACGTTGAGTCGAAACGTTGCTGTTCTATAAAAAAGAAAGCTTGTATCAGCTCACCTGCTCCTCAGAATCAGACTTGCTTCACAGAAAAAGTCCCAAAGCACAACTGGTGGTAATATCAATCCAAAGCAAATGATCCAGCAGCATAAAATGTGATTTTAAGAATAAAAAATATTTGCAGCTTTATTTATACAATTTAAAAACATAGAAATTCAAACATTTAACATAGCACGAGCACACTGACCCGTTTCAGGAATACTTCCCTTAGTCATAGTGTGATGTTAGTATAACACCTACTCCTTATATACAAATTAAGGTATTCACATGATAGATTTACCATTAAGGTGCATAGTAAAAACATCTTAAAATTTTTTTTTTAACAAAAAGAGAAAGAGAAAAAACCACACATGGAAAATACACACATGATGCTATGCGAAATATAAGCAAAGCAATTAAAAAGAAAGCATTGTGTCAATATTGAAACATTATATCATGTCGCTTGTTTAATCCACCAGGCTTCCCTCGATAACAACTTTTTACGTAAATCACCACCTCATAAAACTTTATGTTCCCTTTCTATCCCACAAAAAGAGAAGAAATTAGTATTTCCAGAATGATGTTCCAAAAAATGTTTAGAGGCCATAAATATACTTACTGCTCCCATTCTGTGTGCATCAGAAATATGTAGTGTATCCTACATATTAAACTAAACATTTTGTACAAGTAATCATATAAACCTCAGAGTGTGTATTACAATTAATATACAAAGAAATTTTAAAACTTTCTCCCGTGGACATAGAAGTAAAGTATGTGGAAACTTGTATATGTTGACATGAAACGGTAAGAACCAGTGGTACATAGCCAATCACAACACTGTTTTTTATTTGAGAAAAATAAACTAGAAGAAAGAATGGAAACTAATGAATGGGCTCTCCTTAAAATGAATTTAACCCTATCTTTAATGATGTTACGCATATTGTCCTGAGAATATAACAATGGTAAATTATTTTTTAACAATAATGATTATTTTGTGATATTGGGGACTAACAGTAGTACTAAATGTGGTATTATCAGATTTTAAATGAGTGTACTTTATCTTTTTACTATTACCTAGAAGATTTTCTCTGGGGATGGAAGCAACCCTTTTAATTGCTCTACATAGTGTATTTTTGGAGTAGAGTCTTTGGCTAAGTCTCTTGATAACATCCTCTTGATTTTTTTGAAAAACACTATCCGAGGAGGAATTCGGCTTAGTACAGATAAGTTCCCCCACTGGAATGTTTTCAATTACATGGCAGGAATGAGAAGAGGAGGCCATGAGTATTGTGTTTCTGACCATATTTTTCCTAAAAGGAGTAACTATAGTTCCCTCTTCAACAGAACCCATCAATGTAGTATCTAGGAAAAACACTGAGGATTGGAACCATTCAAAAGTGAATGATATATTCAAATTATTTTGGTTGATATTTTTGGAGAAATTTTGCGCTGATTCCCGATCCCCATCCAATATCAGGAGGAGATCGTTAATGTATTTCCCATAGCACCTGATATGGGAGGAAAAAGGGCAGGAATCAGTAAACAAAAAAGCCTCTTCCCAAACAGACATGTAAATGTTATCTAGGGATGGCGAGAACCTTGCCCCCATCAGTGCTTCACGACATTGTAAAAAGAAAGTGCCATCAAAAGAAAAATAGTTGTCGGTTAATAAAAATTGTATACCCATAACAGTAAATTTATTAATAAACTCAGAATAATGGCTAAAATTTCTCAAAAATAATTCCAAAGCGATGATGGCTTTATCATGTGGAATTGAGGGATATGGCCCAATAATATCGCATGCTACCCATGAAAAGTCTGATTTCCGATTCACTTGCAATGCAATTGTAGCTAAACTTTTTGTGTCTCTAATATAGCTCCATATTTGTGATACTAAAGCATGTAGAAGTCCTAAATATTGGACAAGGTTCGATTTCTAATGATAGTGTCTCACTTTTTAGTGATCTTAAACTGCACCAAACTGCAGTTTTCCTCACATGTGAAAAATGTATTAAAGATGCTAGAATCCCTTTGTTCAAGCTGTAAATTCGGAGTGATATTAGTAGCAGGTACTTCATCGCTATAAAAGTGGTTTTTAATTGTAATTAATCTTGCAAATTTATTCACATCCAATAGTGTTTTCTATAAATCAAAATTCTTACTTGGAATAAAACCTAAATCTTTGGACAAAAGAGATTTCTGAGCTTCTCTAATGAGATAAATAGATAGATTTACCACAGTGTGATCAGTCACTTGCGATTCCATAGCTGCCAAGGTTTTTCATTTATGTTTCCTACCACCTCGCCGGTTGCGTTTTTTTATTGCGATTTTGTATCTTGCGATATCTTTTTTGCTTGTAAGTCAAATCAGAGGGATCCACAGTTGAAACATCAGATCCTTCGAAGTAGACGGAGGTGAGGTTTCTCCCGACAAATCTTAATCTACTAAAGAGACTCTATTTTTCCTATTCTTACATATAGGATTTGGGCCATAGTTATTACTATTCTCAAATGGTTTTAGGATCGACCGAGTGCGTTTCTCCATATACCATTTGTAAACCATTCCATTCTAGTAATTCCGAGAGTTTTGAATAAATTTCTTTTTCTTGTATTAAATGATTTGGTCTTCAATTTTCTCAAGATTTTTATTGATCTTATCATCCAGATTCTTATACATGGTGGAAGAATTATGTTCCAAAACTGAATTTTTAATGTCCGAAATTTGTATATTTTTATTATAGAGAGCTTCTTTCTCAAATCTGATTAATAGTTCCATAAGTTTCAAGGATCAATCACTAAGTATTGTATTCCAGTGCTCTACAAATTCTGGACCATATTTGGTAGGGACATATTTTTTGATACTCAGGCCCCTGGGTATAATTTTTTTTATCAATGTAAAGGCGCATCCCCATGGCAGAGACAAATACCGGATTATCTGATCGGTATTTGCTCTGTTTTTGCAGCCGTGCACACAGCCGCTGGGGGACAGCTTTTCTCCACCCTCCCCCTTCAAATTGACATGTTCATATTCCGCCCGAAAACCGGGCGGAAAAATGAACATGTTCAATGTTTTTTGGACCACCGGCGATCTAAAAAAACGTCTAGCGGAAAATCCGTGCAGTGGGGACCGCTGCACGGATTTTCCATAGAAGTCCGTTCTAGGGTTTGACAGACGGTTTACAGACGGTTTTCAAAACCGAAAACCGTCTGTAAAACTGTCCAAAAACCCTTGCCGTGGGGACAAGCCCTAAGATTGCAAAGTGGTTTGATTCCCCCATAGCTTCAACTCTTTGGCTAACAAACGCTCTAACTTATGCATAGTCTCTATTAAGCCCATGTTCTCAGATTCCCCATTAGAGTTACTTTGTAAAGAGAAAATCTGGGAGACTTTCTTACTTCTTGTAATCACTGAGGCAGAGTTTGAGTGAACCGATATGTTTATGAATAATAGAGAAAAAGCTGCTTTTCTTGCAACAACAATTAGCCTAAGGATTTAATCAATGAACATGATTTAAATATGGTAATTATTGGAGTTGGGAGCACAAAAGGCTTCAATATAACAGTCCAACAAAAAAATAAAGTTTGCATCAGCTCACCCAATCACCCTTGCTGTTCTATATACTGGGATTCTATTTGAATTAAAACACACCTATGCTGATGCCTATTGGATTGATTTGTGGAGCTCTACAAGTGAAAGTTGAGCTGCTTTCACATGGCGATCCGCTGTATTGAAAGGTGTATGATATGAAGTCTTAAAAGGACTACAGTGCTGTCTAAAACATATATATATATATATATATATTACATTGTTAACAGCAATAGTCAGCCAAAGTCCACTCCTTACTCAAGAACATGTATGGCAGACTGCATAGTATCTTTATATCACAAGAAGCGGACCATAAAATAACTTTTAAAGCATAAACACGTCCTAGGACTGTAAAAGGGTTCTCTTCCTATACCCCATGATATACCTAATAATTTATAAATAGCAGTCCATACACAATTACTTATTGTATTCAACATTTCTTTACTCAATTCAAGCATGCACAAATAACATCTTAGGGCATATTTCCAAATAAATAAAATCCAAAGAGTAAAAACCTGTGACGTGTATGCAATGAATGGCAAATTTCTTTCAAATGTCCATATTTGTACTTAGCTTAAATCGTAGCAAAAGTCCTCCAAACACAGAACGTGTAGAGGAACAAAGCGGAGTGCTGAGCACCAAGATCACCACGAGGAACGCCGAACGCCCGTGTGTGACGTTCCTCCGAAACATTGCTTTTCAGTGCTTTTTAATGCCTTTTGCTGTAATCTTAAAACAGAGAACATATAAATTTAAACATTAAGGATTTTTAAGCATGAAATACTACTTCCCTATTATTGTGTAGGTTTTAATGCTGCAAAAATAGCTCAGACCCTTTCAGCCAATCACTCTGCAAGATCTCTAAAGGTGTCCTTTTGTATCTTGCATTAACATTACAGCAGCAGATCCTTTAGGTTCTGTAAGTTGTGAGCTGCAGCCTCCATGATCAGACTTATTTATTCAGCACATTCCACAAATACTCGATGGGAAAAAGATATAGGGAATTGGAAGATCAAGTCAACTCCTTGAAAAGTTTGTTAGGCTCTTGAAATCATGCCTGATCAATTTTTCTAGTGTACACAGCAACATGGGAAAAAAAAGATAAGCATCACCCTATTGTAAATGTTTCCATGGCTGCTGTGAAATTTAGATACTTAAAGGGGTTTTCTGAGATAATATCTCAGATTATGGGGACAGTAAAAATAAGTACTTTTGTAATTGGCTTGCATTACCTAAGTCACTTAGTATAGCAGATATGAGCTTTACTATGCATCAATAGCTATTTTTTGCAGCTGCTAGTCGGGACACGCCCCCTTTTCTGTGATTGGCTGGCTGACATTTCATTCAGCCTGTTGGGACATGTCCCCGGTCGGATTCCAACCCTGGACATGCCCCCTGCATTGTGATTGGCTAACATTTAATTCAGTCTGTTGGGATACGCCCCCAGACAGGAAACATCCCGGACACGCCCCCTGCACTCTGATTGGCTGCCTGCACACTCTGTGTTTACTCCCCTCTGAGCTGTTAAAACCAAAAGTAAAACCAGCTATGTGAAAGGATTGCTGGCTGTATACTCATCTCCCAGCTCTAAGGTGAATGATCTGGCTAATTACTGACTGTTTAACTCATAGATCCCCTCATATAACACAGTCTTATATCCTGTGTTTCCTCCATATAACACAGTCACACAATCTCCTGCCTGATAACAGAGGGGGAGGAGGGGCGGAGGGCAATGTGCATCCTCACATGTGTTTCATCAGTTCAGGCTGTGTATATAACTGGTTATAGCACAGCAAGGAGCTTGAGGAGCCTGGGGATGAAAGCTCTGCAGACACATGAGAACACTGCAGGAGGCTGCATAGCTGTCCTCTACAGACAACCTTCCCCTGCTTCACACAGAATGATGATGTCACAGCTCTTCAGTGAGGAGAGCACGCTGTGAGAGGAGAGACCTCCTGGGAGGAGAGACACGCCTACTGAGAGAAGAGATTCGCCCCTGGATTTCAAATTCAATCTCATAGAATTAGTTTAAGAGCACGAACACTTCAAACGATAAAACCCCTTTAAGGACTGTCTTTTATATATATAGTAACATTGAAAATAAACAGATGCATCCTTCAAGGTAATCAACCTTGACAAAAATGATTCTCTATATATGTCAATGTATGACCAGCAAGCACTTCAGAGTTTTACTAACATGTTGCAATAATGCATGGAATTTCTTATTGGAAAATTGAAGCCCATAAAATTTTGGGAAATACAAAGGAGGACATAGGGATAAAAATTCTCAAACATTAATTTAAAAAAAAAATATTAAGCTAAAAACTGGATTTAAAAGATATACCATTTTCGGATGATACTTTTCCTTTAGGAGGTAAAACCAGAAAAAAAATGTACTCCTCAAAAACAAGACTTTACAGAAAGTAAAATGCTTTTATTGGATAAATAAGCAGAATAACACTAAGAGGAGCTCTTGTGGCTTTGAAATTGTTTATATAACATCATTCCTGGATAAGTCTGGGCAATAAAATGTTTCCATCTTTAAAGAATACAATTTTAGAAGAGAAAAAATAAAGGAGATGGTGATTTATTTTGGTTGACTATGAATGAAATGTAGGAAAGTTCTAGAGAGACCTGACTTTTTCTATAGGTTTCTTTAGAATGCTGGACTGTAAATTTGTATTCGCTTTTCTTAAGATTTACCAAGATTGTTTTTTTTTTTTTTTTATATAATAACCTCTTACAATGGAAAAGATCTGTAAATAGTAGCATAAAGCATTCAGGATATGTGTTGAAATTTCTTGTGCACAGATGTTCTTGAATGATTGAATCTGACTTTATGACGTTATTTCTTCGGGAAAATTGAGTCTTGAACCAAAGGTCCTAATAACTTTAAAAACACATTTGGAGTAGAACATTTATTGAATTCAGTCGTAATCTTGGCAGGCAACAGAACGTCAACTAATGACCAACCTTTATAACAAAACATAGGGGCATAGTAACCCTCCAATCCTGCACAATCAACATCAATCTTGGTGTTTGCTCCTGGTATCTGTTCACATACCATGTTGCATTAAATGGTATTTTCAATATACTTTTCATTGCCATTATAAATATAGTAAAACAGTCATGCTAACAGCAAATAATACAAATAAGTTATGTTAATAATTGTTTACAGCAGCCACCATTATGGGTTTATGGGCTTCAAACTGCAACAGTATCGGTTATGTCTGTAGTTGACAAGAGATGGCCAAAAATAGCTATTAAGCAATGTTGTGGTGTTTCTGCACTACATGGCAGTAATATAGGGTTACTAGTGTTTTATAGTGTTGTGGCATTATTGTTTGACATTATTTGCCATTGTTAATTGAGCACTATTTTGTATTGTACTATTGCGTTTCACATTCTGTAGTAGAATCATTAAGATATTGTTTGGCTCTGTTGTACACACATGGAAAAAATGGTTGGTTTACAAAATATGAATAACAGTGACATACAGTACACATAGCCAATGCATATACACACGTGGACAAAATTGTTGGTACCCTTCCGTTTAAGAAAGAAAAGCCCACGAGGGTCAATTAAATAACTTGAAACTGACAAAAGTAATACATTTAAATTTACTGAAAATCATTAAATGAAAATCAGGTGTTGCTTCTGAATTGGGATTCATCCAAACAAGTTTAAAAAACAAACGTATGAGACTGTCCTGGGCAAAAATAACAGAACCCTTAACTTAATATTTTGTTGCGCAACCTTTTGAGGCTATAGAAACAAATTCTATAACTCTGAATGAGACTTTGACAAAGAACTATGAATAGTACGATCCAGGGGCATAACTAAAGTAGGCTGGATAAGATATCTAATCATACATTCATTTTAAAAAAGTTTGCCCCCCCTTAACAGTCCTTCCCCTGACCAAGTACATTTACCGACCTTTTAAATAATTGTCATTGCTAAAAAATTACAAGGAAATCTCCCCAAGCATCATATGTCCAAACCAAAATCTCAAACCAAGTGCAACTTTTCCCAATAAGGGCAATATATAAGAACCAGATAATACTGCTAGAACATGACCACATATTTACTAAAGAATACCAATATGCTATTATTAAATAAAGATTAGTATAAAGCCCAATTTAACGCCTACAGTGCCCTTTTTGTGGTAAAACCTTTTGTACGCTGGGTGCTCTTCAGAATCTTTTAAAAAAAAGCTCACAGGTGACTTTTTCTAAAAAGGTTTTTCTATCCCTTTTTTCCCCATTAAGTCCATACGCTAAGATATTTCAGGCAAAACTAATCCCACAAACCCCTTAAATATTTTAGAATCCTTTTTTCCAGAAATCCCTACTGCCTCCCCCCTTATTCAAACTCCGAATGTGGTCGTTGGTGGAGTTGGGTGGAGGTTATGGGTAAAGGGTGGGGTTGTTTTTTGCATTGGCAATAAAACTTACAGTAGGGGGGTGAAGGGCAGAAGGCAGGAAAGGCCCAATAGTTGAGGACGTCCCTGGGGGAAAACGAGGTTGTCCCCCTCGAATCATATTGTGCGTCCGAACTATGCCCCTTGACCCTGATGGTCATAAAAAGATCATTTTTTTAAATAGTGTTTTCTTTTTTTTTTTTTACAGTTTTCCCTTTGGGAAACTCTGATAGACTTATTAGACTATGTTGAAAAATTGTCGATTCTATTACTTCAGAGCTGGTGTCTGGGAGTATTTTTTAAATAAAAAGTTTTTGTTTTTTTGTGGTGTTTACTATTCCTTGTTGTTAATAGCGTTTTTTCTGAAGATCCCTTTTATTACTAGCACTGGAGCTTGGTGTCAGCCAGCAGTGTTTTTTCTCACCCCAAAGCTGCCACTAAACCCCTTACACATTCTTAAGGCACCAGAGTAGGGGAAGAGCGGGAAACATTAAGGCGACTCTCTAATTATGACTGTTTCCCAAAGCGGGGGGTGGAATTTTGGGAGGGAAGGCCCCATATCTGGATGTTTTTTTTTGTGTATTCCCGTAGGTGCTGAGTTGCCGGGTCTTTTTTTTTACCTTTTTAAATTTGTTTTTTATTGATGAGAGGAATCCCTTGATAATAAATGTCAATAAAAAATAATAATTTTTAAAAAAGGAGTATTCCCTCATTTTTCAAAACCCAGCAAGGGTAAAACTGACCCAAGTAATACATGGATGGGAAGTGTCAGATTAGGGGGCCCCTGCCCACCTACAAATCCCAGCCCTACCTCCCAAAACCCGTACCCACATCAGTATTTGATTCTGACAATTCCCATCCCTTTTCCCCAATCCCCTAGTGATTGAGTACTGAATTTTAGGGGGAAAGGTTAGTGAATATTTAAGGACAGAATACATGCTGGTGAACCCAGCAGGACTTGCAAATTTAGAGTTGTTTTTCATGACACTTTTACTTACATGGAAAAAATGGTAAAAATTAAACTGAAAACGCAAAAAAACTTTTTTAAATGATTGCCAAAAATCCCCCAATGACCCCTTTTTTAAAAAAAAAACCATGCTGGGTTTACATAGTCCCAAAAAGTTGACATGTCCCGAAGGGGAAAACCCTTTTTAAAAACAGAAATACTAATTGTATTTGGCTGCCGTATTAAAGTGCCAGGGAAGATAGATAAAAATATGGTTCAGATAGGGAAACCCCCCCAATAGGGGCCCAATTTAAACGTTTGTTACCTATTTAATTTTCCAACCCATGCTATGACATAAGTGCCTTAATTTTGTATCTACCTAGACAGGTTGCCCTTTATGTGGATAGACCCCGGTAGTTAGGGCTAGTGGTTGGTAAAGGGCCATTAGGGAGTGGGAAAAACCCCCGGGAGGTGCATACAAAAAAAAATTTGGGTAGGTAAATCGATAGGTAGTCAGACAGGGATACAGGTAGGTAGGTAATCAGTGTCACAGGTAGATCAGTAGACCTGGTTGCAGGAAGGTAGGAAGTCAAGGTCCCAGGTAGATAGGAAGACAAATAAGGCCACAGAAAGATAGACAGGGCCTTAGGTAGGTTGGAAGGCAAGGTCCAGTTTGATGAAAGCAGTAAAATAGGGGAAAGGGGGCAGGGTCAGGAGGTAAGTAGACAAAGCCCCAGGTAGATAGGTAGTCCCTTTAGGTAGGTTGGCAGGCCCCGGGCAGGTAGGTAGCTACAGTGGGGAAAAAAGTATTTAATAGCCACTAATTGTGCAAGTTCTCCCACTTAAAAAGATGAGCGAGGCCTGTTATTGACATCATAGGTAAACCTCAACTATGAGAGACAAAATGAGAAAACAAATCCTGAAAATCACATTGTCTGATTTGGAAAGAATTTATTTGCAATGGTGGAAAATAAGTATTTGGTCAATAACCAAAGTTCATCTCAATACTTTGTTATATATCCTTTGTTGGTAATGACAGAATGACAGAGGTCAAACGTTTTCTGTAAATCTTAACAAGGTTGGCACACACTGTTGCCGGTATGTTGGCCCATTCCTCCATGCAGATCTCCTTTAGAGCAGTGATGTTTTGGGGCTGTCGCTGGGCAACACGGACTTTCAACTCCCTCCAAAGGTTTTCTATGGGGCTGAGATCTGGAGACTGTCTAGGCCACTCCAGGAGCTTGAAATGCTTCTTATGAAGTCACTCCTTCATTTTGCCCTGGTGGTGTGCTTGGGATCAATGTCATGCTGAAAGACCCAGCCATGTTTCATCTTCAATGCCCTCAAAATCTCACAATACATGGCCCCATTCATTCTTTCATGTACACGAATCAGTCTTTCTGGTCCCTTTGCAGAGAAACAGCCCCAAAGCATGATGTTGCCACCCCCATGTTTCACAGTAGGTATTGTGTTCTTTGGATGAAACTTTGGTTTCATCTGACCATATGACATTCTCCCAATACTCTTCTGGTTAATCCAAATGCTCTCCAGCAAACTTCAGACGGTTCAGGACATGTACTGGCTTAAGCTGGGGGACACATCTGGTACTGCAGGATCTAAGTCCCTGGTGGCGTAGTGTGTTACTAATGGTAGCCTTTGTTATGTTGGTTCCAGCTCTCTGTAGGTCATTCACTAGGTGCCCCCTCGTGTGCTTCTGGGATTTTTGCTCAAAGTTCTTTTGATCATTTTGACCCCACGGGGTGAGAACTGGCTTGGAGTCCCAGATCAAGGGAGATTATCAGTGGTCTTGTATGTCTTTCATTTTCTAATTATTGCTCCCACAGTTGATTTCTTCACACCAAGCTGCTTGCCTATTGCAGATTCAGTCTTCCTATACTGGTACAGGGCTACAATTTTGTTTCTGGTCTCCTTCAACAGCTCTTCGGTCTTCACCATAGTGGAGTTTAGAGTGTGACTGTTTGAGGTTGTGGACAGATGTCTTTTATACCGATAACAAGTTCAAACAGGTGCCATTACTACAGGTAATGATTGGAGGACAGAGTAGCCTCTTAAAGAAGAAGTTATAGGTCATAAATCTTGCTTGTTTGTAGATAACCAAATACTTATTTTCCACCATAATTTGCAAATAAATTATTTCCAAATCAATGTGATTTTGTGGATTTGTTTTCTCATTTTGTCTCTCGTAGTTGAGGTCTACCTATGACAATTACAATTACAATCATCTTTTTAAGTGGGAGAACTTGCACAATTGGTGGCTGACTAAATACTTTTTTTCCCCACTGTAGGTCCCAAAAGGTTAGTAGATAGGCAGGCCTCAGTAAGTAGGTATGTAGAATTGTAGGCCCCAGCTAGATATGGTGGCAGTCCCCTGTTAGGTAGGTTGGTATGCCCCAGGTAGGCACCTAGACCACAATAGGCAGGTAGGTAGGCAGGCAGGCCCCAGGTAGTTATAGTGGTAGGTCCCAGGAATGTAGGCTCCAATTAGTTATATTGGTATGCACAAGTAGGTAGGTTGTTAAGGTCCATATAGGTAGGCAGGCAAGACCCTAGGTAAGTAGGTAGTTGGTCAGACAGGGACACAAGTAGTTAGGTAGGCAATAGATCAGTAGCATGGCCCCAGGTAGGTAGTCAAGACCCTAGTTAGGCTGAAAGGCAAGACCCCAAATAAGTAGGAAGACAAAATGGCCCCAAGAAGGCAGGCAGGGCCCCAGGTAGGTAAGTAGGCAAGTCCCCAGCTAGATAAGTAGTCACCTGTTAGGTAGGTTGGTTGGCCTTAGGTAGATAGTTAGCTAGTAGGTTGATAGATAAGCAGTTCTCAGTAAGTAGGTAGGTAGGCTGATAGGGCCCAGGTAGGGAGGTAGTCCCATGGTAGGTAGGTTGGTATGGTTGGTAGGTTGGTATGCCTAAGGTACCTACCTCGACCACAATAAGTAGGTAGGCAGGAAGGCCCCAGGTAGGTAGGGTGGTAGGTCCCCTGTAGATTGGTTTGTAGTTCAAAGGTACGAAGGACCTCCAACATCTAAAGTGACCTCATTACTGAAAAAAAAAATAAACTCATCTGTCCCTGTTCCCCCAACTAACAGCAAGCTGGCTTCTCCTAATGAAGCCCAGTGCAGGCAGCACTATGATATGTCACGCCTCCTGCGTCAGGACGTATGGCAGATGTCTGTTAGACCGAAGGTCTTGGGTCTAAGGATGCACAAACAGTTAAATAAACAATGCAGACCCAGGGATTCAGGGACATGCCTCTAAATGCATGGGACAGAGGGTCCAGGCGTCATGAGGTATGCTGTGCTACCTGGGCCGGTAGGGCCCTGAATCAGCTGCTACGACTGCTACAGTGGTAATTCTGACACTGATGCCCCTTTATCTTGGAATTCTAATCTCTTTGTAAGTTGTCCTGGGCTGTTTTGTTACCATTCTTTTCATCCACCTCTTCAATTTGTTATCAATTTCCCTATTGCAGCTACATCCAGGGAGGTTGGCTACAGTCCTATAGACCTTAAAGGGGTTGTCTTACTACATTGATTCATCTTATCTCAGTCCTGTTTTCTTGGATTCATTTTGAATTCAGGGGTGTGTTTACTGGCTTCTACTAGGCTGCAGAGGAAGGTAGGTCTGTAGCTATAGCAACCAGTGCTGGCAGCCTATCAGGAGAGATCAAACAGGTCTGTAGTTATAGTGACCTGAGGAGCTGATGCAGCCTATACAAGAGATCTCCAAGAGATCTAGGAATAGGTAGACACTGTTAATGGACATATGTTGGAAAGTGACTTGTTTTTGCAAGATCTTCAACATAAGAAGCAATCCTTGTAGTGAGACAACCCCTTTAAACATTTCTGTATATAATTTTTTTTTCTAATCTCCTAAAACAAAACTATCCTTAGCTTCCATTGGTACATGTTCATTCTGGTACACACCTTGATGCCAAACAGCACATTGACTAATTTTTACCCTTTAAATAAGCAGACTGACTAATTACAAGTTTTTGGAGGTCTGTAATGCTAATTACAGGACATACTTTAGTTTAAATTTGTCTCTACGGTGAAATTATTTTTAATCTCTCCTAGGGTACCATCATTTTTGTTCATGCCAGTTTCATTTATTTTTATTTTTTGGTTGGACCACTATTCAAATGCAATGACTCATTTTTATTATTTGATGTTTAGTAACTTTAAATTATTTTTACTTTTGTCAATTTCAAGTTATTTTAGTTACCATTGTGGATTTTTCTTTCTTTCATGGAAGGGTAAGTATGTACTTGATTTTGTGTAATTGCCACAGGAACATATGGGTACAGATTTAAAGGTGTGGAATTTTTATTACATTCATATCAATGGGAGTTTTGAGTATAACCGAGTAGTGAGATGTGGGACCCTTACCTAACTGACATTCATGGTATACCCTTTTGACCTGCCATCAATGTTTGTGATGGCAAAACCCCTTTAGTAAGAGTTTTTACATTTAAATTGTTTTAAAAGGGGACATTGAGGAAGTTTTGTGCTTTCAGCACACTGTTCTTAGCCACATCTTTAATTATTTACATATTTTTTTGCAAAATCCTTGATATAATTTTTTTCGTTTTTTTTACTTTTATATTTCTATCATAGCAAATGCTATATATTTTGTGTCATTTTTTATTTTTTGGTCATTATATATTTTCTCTTTTGATCTTTGATTATTTTGTCTCATTTTTGAGGTCAGTGTGGGTTTTCATGTTATACACAATGGCCCACATGTATCAAACTTGCAACACCAGTTTCCTGGCTTTCTTGTCGTCAAAAATAAATTGTGCAACATTTTTGTTTGATGTATGAAGTGCGCCAAATAGAATAGAAAAGATCAACAACCTTGACACTTTTGACTGTGCCATTTTCAAGGGGCCATATCGCACCAAAATCAGATGTTTAGACATTTATATGAATGGTCCACAATCAAAAGTGTCACAAGGAAAGTGTCTTTACCCAAGTTAGTTCTGAATTGCCATGGTTCAGGTAAATTAGTGAAAGCTTGCATAGTAATTAGTCTTACAATGATCCTTCATTTGCATTGAGTACTGTTATATTATTTTTCAAAGACTTTGGGACAATACTTAACCCCAACAATAGTGATTGTTATTATTATTCTCATTATTATTATTATTGTTTATTTTAAAGCACCATTAATTCCAGGGCGCATTCGAGGGGGATTACATGCATAAAATGTCAGACAACATTCAATGACAATGATAAATTACTAACAACTAGTACAGAGGGAGAGAGAACTCTACCCACAGAAGGTGAGGAGCAGACATGTTTATTGGGTGATGTAGTAGCAGCAGAGTTATTGTAGGTTGCATGCTATCCTGAAGAGATGGGTTTTCAGGTTGCTATTGAAGCTAGTGAAAGTGGAGGAGAGTCTGGTATGTTGGAGTAGGGGTTTCCAGAGTATGGGGATGCACAGGGGAACACTTGGAGTTGGTTGTGTGAGGAACTGAAAAGAGTAGAGCAGAGACAAAGGTCCTGTTAGGAGCGGAGATTGTATGAGGGAAGGCATTTGGAGATTAAAACAGAAATGTACATAGGGGAGAAGTTATGGAGAGCCTTGTAGGTCATGGTTAATTACCTGAACTGAATTCCATGGGCAATGGGAAGGCAGTAAAGGGATTGGCATGAGGTAGAAGAGAAGCGAGGAAATAGATGGCTCAGATGGGCAGCGGAGTTCAGGATGGATTGAATGGGAGTGGTAGACGAGAGAAGGATATTGCAGTAGTCCTTATAGGCAATGACAAAGACATGGACTAGTATTTTTGAAGTTTTGAAGCTAAGGAATGAGCATATTTGAGAGATATTTTTCAGATGGAGGCGTCAGGCAGAGATAAGGGCTTGAATGTGTGGTTTGAAGGGTAAGGGTTATTCCAAGGCAGAGGATTTGCGCCACTGCTCAGATTGTAGAGCCGTTGACTGGGATAGGTAGATCGGGTGAGTGATTAGAGTGGGATGGTGGAAAGATGATAAATTCAGTTTTCTCCACATTTAGTTTTGGAGATGAGAGGAGAAGAAGGAAGATATCAATGACAGATACTTTGGGATCCAGGAGAGCAGAGAGATAATATCTGGGTCACAGATATAAAGTTGGGTGTACAGGTGGTGCCGAAAGCCATCTGATGCTATGAGCCAACCCAGGCCAGGAGTGTTGGTAGAGAATAGTGATATATTTTGTTGTATAAAATCATTCCTATCAAACTGTGTTGTCTTTTGTCATTTCATGTAGCACTATGTCAGGTGCAGTATGTAAATGTTATAGATGCATGATGGCAAAAAAGAAATTTTTTTAAGTTACTTGTCATATACTTTCCTTTAAAATATCACTTTATCAATGATCTAGTCCTGTGATATGTTTGTAGAAAAAAGCATAGTAAAAAAGAGACAAGATAATTGTCAGCTTAAAATAATTTTTGTATTCACAATGTAAAAAATATATTTTGTAACAAGGCACATTAATTAAAGCACTAAGTATATATAACTGTAGTACATGACATTGGCTGTCAGAGTCAAACAAATTTTATGGGTCATTTGTACGGCGCAGTCAGTGTTGGTCAACATTTATGACAACTGTCTATCAGTAAGACTGTCTTTGTTGCCCAGTACAATCTTAACTCAGCTTTTATTTCTAGAGACATGATTTATTAATTAAAAGGCAGCGGTGATTGCTGGGTATGAGCTTGGTTTGTTTACTCTGGCTGCTTGATATGAGCTGGCATTCGTTGTTCTGAAATACAATTGGCGCATATCACCTAAAAGGCCAGCGTTCGTGTCAGACATTTGAAAAATATGTGTACATGGAGACTCAGTTTTGACACTTGATTTGGATTAAACATTTATTTTCTAGAAATAAACTAACATTTTAGCATTGAACAACCAATCACAGCTTAGCGTTAATTTCAGAGGAACACTGAATTCATTCAAACAGATATGTGGTTAGTCAAAAAGCCACTAATAATATTTAGTAAGATTCTGCTATGAGGCACATTGGTAATTATATGGCCTTATGTAGTATTGCATGCTAGTTAACATTGAAGTAGTACTTTTTACAAAGCTCACACTCACAAACACTTTTTATAACAGGCTGTTCCCATCATACCTCAGCTAAACTATGTAACACAAACATATATTATTACAAAAAGATTACACAAATGCCCTCAATTACACTGTACCTCTTCAACAAATATTATTTCCTCAGAGTCAGAAACATTTTTTTCTGCACTCTTTGATCACTATCTGATTCAGAAGAATCTACTGAGGACATAGGTGGAACAAGTTCAACAGCGGCTTCACTTTGTGTGCTCTGTAGCTAACGAGACAATTATCTTAGATGGCTCTGGCAAGTTTTCAGTTTGCTGGGCCGACTGCTGGGAGTAGGCTTGGTCTAGGAGTTTCTACAGGAGCAGAATAAGATGTACAAGAATAGCCATTGGCACATACTGATTATTAGCACTTTCCATGGTCTAGGAAGGTAGATGAAGCTCATCTAAAGGTTTTATGTTGGACTTATATACTGTCTTCATTGATAACAGTTTTTTGGCACATTCAAGTGACGTGTTGAGCCGAATAGAGTACATGAAACGACTAGAGACACTTTAATATATACTGTGGCAGAACACATGTGAACAGAGCAGAATATGAATGTCTCTATTATGACACTCTTGATAAATGTGGGCCAGTGTATTTTTCATTTGTGGTGCTATTTACTAACTCCCTCTGGTTATTTTTGGAGGAGTTTTGTATTTATATGTGTTGCCTTTTTGGCTTTTTCATTTGTTTTTAAATATGTACTTTTGTGCACCCTTTATACACTGCTCAGAAAAATAAAGGTAACAACTAACATAATGTAACTCCATGTCAATCACACTTTTGTGAAATCAACATGTCCAGTAATGAATCACCTCTGATTGTCAATCAATTTATCCTTCTGTTGTGCAAACAGACAACAGGTAGAAATGATAGGCAATTAGCAAAGCAAGCCCTATAAAGGAGTGGTTCTGCAGGTGATGACTACAGACCATTTCTCTGTTCTCATCCGTTTGGCTGTTGTTTGGTCAATTTTGCATTTTGTCACTGCTCTCACCCTTAGAGGTAGCATGAGGCAGTGTCTAAAACCCACAGAAATTGCTCAGGTAGTCCAGTTCATTAAAGATGGCACACTAATACGAGCTGTGGCAAGAAGGTTAGCTGTGTCTGTCAGCACAATGTCCAGAGCATGGAGCAGAAACCAGGAGACAAGCCAGTACAAAATAGTAGTAGGTCTGATCAGCACTGCAGCTTAAAAAATAGTAATCTTTATTGTCCCATATTAAAATTAATACATATCTCTAAAAGCCTATGAAAAACATTGAAAAGTATTGCCGGCGTTTCGGTCTGCCAAAAAATATAGACTAAGGGTCTATATTTTTTGGCAGACCCGAAACGCGGCAATACTTTTCAATGTTTTTCATAGGCTTTTAGAGATATGTATTAATTTTAATATGGGACAATAAAGATTACTATTTTTTAAGCTGCAGTGCTGATCAGACCTACTACTATTTTCTACTTCCGTTGTTGCACCTGTGCTGGGTGATTGGTCTCTGCACCGAAGGACTTGCTGCACACGCTTGGAGGACTGTGGTGAGCTGTATCTTTGCTTTTCTTTTTGTTAGACAAGCCAGTACCACAGGAGACATGGAGGGGGAGGCGTAGGTGGGCAGAAGAGTACAAGGAGGAAGAGGATGAGCAGTGCCAGAGCCCTGCAAAATTACATTCAGAATACCAATAATATCCATGTGTCTGCTCAAACGTTAAGAAACAGGCTCCATGAGGGTGGTATGAGGGCCCGACATTCACAAGTCAGGGCGATTGACACTTGCCAGAAAACACCAAGATTCGATATTGGTGCCCTGTGCTCTTCACAGATGAGAACAGGTTCACACTGAGCATGTGACAGATGTGACAGAGTCTGGAAAACATTCCAGTGCCGGCAATATCCTCCAGCATGACCGGTTTTGCGGTGGATCAGTAATGGTTTGGGAGGGAATTTCTTTGGAAATCCATGTGCTAACCAGAGGTACCCTGACTGCCATTAGGTGCCGGGATGAGATCCTGAGATCCATTGTGAGACCACATGCAGGTGCGTTGGGCCCTGGGTTCCTTCTGATGCATGACAATTAGAGATTGGGGAATTTCTCAAAAATTTTTGTTGCAACAAATCGCGTTAAAAAACAGCTATTTCATGGCTGCAGAGCCTGTAGGGTGTTGTAGAACGTTGTGCCATGTTCAAATATGCATAGGGAGCATGGTTTGGTCTTCATACAATGCTGTGTTTTAGTATGACACGCACATGACAGCCGCCGCTCTTAGAATCGCTTTACGCTTCACTTCTCTGGGCACTTAAAGCGGCAAAACTGAAGCGGGAATGCAACCTTACAAAGTCATGTCAGCGACAGCTGGAAAGAACCGAGCTGGGGGCTAAGATCCTACAATAGCGTCAAAGAACACAATAGTAGGCTCCTGGAGCCAGCACAGGTCGCAGCACAGTAAGAGGATGTCACAGCAGGGGTCACTCCACAAGGCCATAGCTTTGCACCGTCACCAGATGATTTCACGGAATATGACAGAACCTGTTCTGTTAAACACTGATACATGTAGAGGCCCCCTGAATGGGTGGAGAGGGTGTCGGCAGTAATTTTGCGTTGACATGTTGCCCTTCCTTTCATCCATCAGTGTCCTCTTAAAATCGGTCAATAATCCATCACTTTTGCTAAAGCCAAAAACAAACAGGAGTTGATCCAAAACAGAGATGACCAGTAAATGGGATATTTGCATGTCTTCTGTGTTCTGTCTCCACTCCTGATTTTGGCTAGCTAATCATCAGACAATCCTAATCCTTTTCATTACTTCTGACAGATGAAAAGAAGGGGAAAACCAAACATAGTGGCAACCTCATAGAGTGGTGGATGGTGGAAACAGCATTAGGAAACAAGAGGGTGTTCCAGTGAGACAGCAGTCAGTTGGCAGCAGCATGAGTAGGCCACAGAGTGGCACAATGACACAGTGTGGAGGTGGCGGCAGCAGCAACAGCAGCATGAGGTCAGAGAGTGGCACAATGAAAGAGTGTGGAGGTGAGTGGCAATACCAGTCCCTGGTAAAGATGGTGGGAGGCCGATTAAGGAACTGGCAGCAGATGTGTGACATCAGGCAGGTGGCAGCATCAGAATAATGGCTGAGGCAGGTAGTTAGAATCCAGACTCATTTCTTAAAGTTTTGATCTAATCTGATGCATAAGGCATTGGTGTGTGGAAATCCTGGCCGATCCACGCCTTATTCATCTTGACAAAAATCAGTCTCTCCACATTTCGGGTGGATAAGTGGGTTCTCCTTGGGGTAACGATGGCCCCAGCCGCACTGAACACTCACTCTGATGCCACACGACTGGCTTTGCAGGACAGCTTCTCCAGTGCAGACTCGGCAAGTTGTGGTCACACATCAAGTTTGGCTGCCCAGTAGTCCAGCGGATCTTCTACCTGGGGTGGCAGAGTGCTATCCAAGTAGACCACCACTTGCTGGTTCAGGGTCTGCTCCAGGTCCTGCTGCTGCTGTTGGTGAGTACTCTCCTCACTAGGCGGGTGTAGGAAGCTGCTCAACAACAACTCCAGAATTAGGCTGCTGCTGATGGAGCTGTTACTGCTCCTACGCCCCCACCTCTCCACAGCAGCCGTGGCAGTGGTACGTGAGCAATGAGGAACTCGCCGGTCAGACCTGCCAGTGGATGGATGATGGTGCACATAGGCTGCGGCAAACTGACTACATAGGATTTGTCTATAGTACGCACGCTTCTCCTCCCTCTCGGCAGGTTGAAAAAAGGCTCCAATTTTGGACCGGTAGCAAGGGTCCAAGAGGGTGGAGAGCCAGAAGTCATCCCTCTGCCGGATGGTGACTATTCGGCTGTCACTAGCCAGGCAAATCAGCATGCTGCGGGCCATCTGCGCAAGTGACTCTGAGGGACTCCCTGCCTCCATCTCCACTGTATACTGCCACGGTGCTTCTGGGTCATCTGCCTCGTCTTCCTCATCTCCATCTACCTCCTCCGGCTGCTCCTCCTCTCCTGTCACCTGAGTAGAAAAACCACTCATTTCGCCAGACACTGCTTGTGCTCCAATGTCCTCCTCCTCCTCCAGTTCAGCCCCCACCGGACTCACATGGCCGTGAGATGTAGTCGCCACATCTCCAGTACCCTGACCAGACAGATTTTGCAGCATCTGTTCCAGGACATGAAGCAGTGGAATGACATTATTCATCCCGTAGTCCTGGCGACTGACAAATAACGAGGCCTCCTCAAAGGGCCTCAGCAAAAGGAAGGTGTCACACATGAGCTGCCACTGGCTGATATCAAAATTACACAGGGGAGTACTCCTGTCTGCTTGGATCATCAAAAATCGTAAATGGCCTTTCTCTGTTCATACAGTCGGTCTAACATATGGAGGCTGGAATTCCAACAGGTGGAAACATCGCATATCAGCCTATGTTGGGGGAGGCCGTTCTGCCACTGCAACTCAAGGAGGGTGTGCTTGGCTTTGTAGGAATGGATGAAGTGCATGCACAGTTTCCTGGCCATTTTTAGAATGTCTTGCAGATGGGTGGAAGACTTCAGGAACCTTTTGACAACCAGATTGAACACATGCGCCATGCAGGGTGCATGGATCATCCCTCCTCGGTGCAGCGTGGACACCATGTTCCTTCCATTGTCTGTCACCATGGTTCTGATTTGCAGTTGACATGGGGAAAGCCACACATCGATTTCTTGTTGCATGTCACGGAGCAGGTCCTCCCCTGTGTGACTTCATTTGACCAGGCAAACCAGGTGTAGAACTGCGTGACACTGCTGTGCCCTGCACATGTGGTACGATGGAGGAGCACTGAAGACTTGTGGAGGCTGAGGTGGTGGTGAAGGAGGAGGCGGACATTGGCGCAGGAGCAGCAGTTTGACAATGTGGAGGAGAAAGCGGCGTCTCCTGTCCAAGTTGTTGGTGTGGCTGGACAGGAAGCACATTCACCCAGTGGGCCGTAAAGGACATGTACTGTCCCTGACCGTAGTTTCAGCTCAAAACGTCCGCGCTGCCGTGCACCTTGGAAGACACCGATAGACTCAAGAACTGGCCCACCTTCTGTTCTACATATTTGAGAAGGGCTGGTACTGCCTTTTTGGAAAGAAATGACAGCTTTGGACTCTCCACCTCGGCTCGGCACAAGCCTTTAGTTCTCTGAACTGTGCAGAGTCCACCACTTGGAAAGGGAGGGACTGCAGTAGCAATAACTTGGTCAGGTGCATGGTCAGCTACTGCACCTTATAATGGTTGGACGCATACTGTTGTCTCTTGGCAATCGCCTCATTGAACGACTGCTGGCGCCATGAGTGGCGAGGAGCAGGAGCATCTGGACCGGGAGATGATGGGAAAGACAAACAGCTCCCACTTGCTGAAATGCCATGCGTGCCACTGGGTGCTGCTGATGCTGCGGCAGCAGGATGGACCACCCCATCTGAGACACGTTTCTTCCAGGCCACCGGATGGTGACGCTGTATGTGTTGACGCAGGGCCGTGGTGTCAACGTTTGCTCCCTGGCCACGCTTCACTTTCTGCCCACAGATTCTACATATACAGATGTTCGGCTCCTCCGGTTTCTTAGCAAAAAACTGCCACACCGCCGAGTAGGTGATTCTGCCGCCAACGCTCCACTCTGAGTGACTACTACCGCAGCTGCCTTGGTGAGCCCCTTTGTCACTACTTTCTTGGACCTGCGAAGCAGGTGGTCTACTCCGTGGCCTTTTGGCTCCCAACCTTGCACTGCTGCCACCCTGCTGACTCCCGGCCACACAACCAACTTGCTGGCTGCGCCACTGCCTGACACGCAAGCTGATGCCCTCTTCTCCCGATGATGATGATGAAGCCCTTGCTTCAACTGGCTCCCAAGTGCGATTGGCTACATCATCGATTACTGTTTGATCGTCACTGCGTTCCTCCTCAACAGTCTTGGTATGCAGAGGCTGACCTCTCACAACATAACCTTTCTTGCCACTCTCCACATCAATACTTCGCTGCCTACTACAAGAAGCAGGGGATGTCTGCCCCACCTCTTTGCTGCCAAGTACCTGCCGACTGTCCTAAAAGAGTTCATCCTCGCTGTATAGTGGCGCTGAGCCCAGACCACATAGTAGCCTTAGGGCTTGTTCCCACGGAGTTTACACTCTGTGTTACAAGCGCTTTTAGGATCCGTCTTGGGGTCCGTTCTGTTGGTCCCCGAGACGGATCTAAACAATTAGCAGTGAGATTCAAGACGGAGCCAAGCTGCACTTTTGAAACACGCAGCGGCGATCTTTCATCTGAACGCTGCTGCGTGTTCGTCATAGACAGCAGTGAGATTCTCACTGCTAATTGTTTAGATCCGTCTTGGGGACCGACAGAGTGGAGCCCAAGACGGATCCTAAAAGCACTTGTAACACGGAGTGTAAACTCTGTGTGAACAAGCCCTTAACTCAGGAACAGAAATATACAAGATCTTATATACTGTATATAGGCAATGCACAGTCCTGAAGTCTGCAGCTACTGCCATGTTTCTCTTAATTGTAATATCTACCCCATTATAGATAATGTGGCCGACACGTGTGAAGTAGCTAAAACTAAAAGGAGAAAAGCGCTATAGAACTGGCTAGATCTGCTCTATAGATATAGCCTTTTTCATCATTATCCTTTGGTGAGGAGGTTTATTTAATATTTGTACAGCTTTCAGTATAAGAAAATTTTTTAATTCAGAATTAAATCTACTTTATTTCATCTGTACAAAGGTAACATTTTCTCTAGAAAACGTAAATTCCATTCTTTAAACTTTTTAACACAGGATATTTCTTCTAATGCACAACAGCATCCTATCAATATTAAATGCAGCTAAATGACCTGTCATCAACAAATATTTTGTGTTAAATGGAACCTGTCAAGTGGTTTATGTTGCCCTATTTGAGAGCATAGTGTGATAGAAGGAGGGAAAATAAGCTCTGCGACATACAGATTTAAATGTTTTGAAGCATAAAGTGTCATCGAAAAAAAGAGTGTGGGAGGGGATGTGTACCCCAGGTGGCACACTTGCCAATACTCCCAATCCTTAGGGAGAGTTAAAAAAGTCTACGTGGTGCCAGGGGCTAAAGACTCATGGGCCTGGGTGCAAAACTTCAGCTTGGGGCCCCCCTACCGCCAGACACCGTCTGTAGACCAATACTTTAGAGCAACAGATTCCCTACTTGACATGACGGATGTCCGTGGCGCTGCAGAAAATTATTTCTATTAAAAGGTATCATCCAATAGAAGAAAATGAATTTAAAATGGGGCCAAAAAAACTAGTTATACAGCCAAAAAGTGTCTGTTCCCTCTTGCTCTTCCCTTGCACCTTGAATCCAGAGCGGCAGTGGCGCAATGACATCATTGCATTGTACTGCTGCCTTCAATGGCTAAGAGGGCTGTATTAGGATATGGCAGTGTATACCAGCCACTCTGCCTGTGTGGCTGATGCAACCCCTGTAGCTAGGTCACTACTGTACACACACACATATACAGGTGTATATACACACAAATATACACACACATACATATATACAGTGTATTAACACACATATAATGTATATACACACAGATATATGGCGTATACACACAATTATACAGTGTACACACGCATACACACACATATACAGTGTACACACGCATACACACACATATATATATAATATATATATATATATATATATATATATATATATATATATATATATATATATACACTACCTACAGCGCCCCCAGCCTCACATACAGCCCCCAAGCCTCAGACACCACACTAAAAGCCTCACAGCCCACAGTCTCACATACACCCCCCCAGCCCCACAAACAGCCCCAGCCTCACATACACCCCCCAGCCTCAAATACAGCCCCAGCTTCAAATACAGCCCCCAGCCTCACCTACAGCCCCCAGCCTCACCTACCACCCCCTACAGCCCCCAGCCTCACATACAGCCCCCAGCCTCACATACAACCCCCAGCCTCACATACAGCCTTACATACACCCCCAGCCTCACATACAGCCCCCAGCCTCACATACAGCCCCCCAGCCTCACATACAGCCCTCAGTCTCACCTACAGCCCCCCAGCCTCACAGCCTCACCTACAGCCCCCCAGCCTCACAGCCCCAGCCTCACATACAGCCACCCTAGCCTCACAGCCCCCAGATTCACCTACAGCCCCCCAGCCTCACAGCCCCCAGCCTCACCTACAGCCCCCAAGCCTCACAGCCCCCCAGCCTCACCTACAGCACCCCACGCCTTACCTACAGCCCCCCAGCCTCACAGCCCCCAGTGTCACATACAGTCCCCCTAGCCTCATATCCCCCAGCCTCACCGCCCCCAGCCTCACCTACAGCCCCCTAGCCTAACAGCCCCCAGCCTCACCTACAGCCCCCAGTCTCACAGCCCCCAGCCTCACCTACAGCCCACAGCCTTACATACAGCCGCCCTAACCTCAGGGGGGGTCGCTGGGGCAGAGGGGGGCTTCATTGGGGCCTCACATTAACTCATCGTGTGAGGAGGGGGGCCGCACTCCGATCACAGGACTGAGTGCTCTTTATGTTAGTATAGCTGCAGCAGCTGAATCTGTGACTTACATTCAGTTCTCCTGCAGCTCCTGTGATCGGAGTCGGCTCCTCCTCTCCTTCGGCCTGTGGGCGGGGCATCAGTGACTCCTGCCACAGAGAGAGGAGGGTCCGATCCGAAGAACCGAAGAACTAAAAGTAAGATAAAGACGCAGCTGCTGCAGCTATAGTAATGTAAAGAGTGCGGCCCCACCTCCTCCCTCACACGCTGAGCCGCACGGGCCCCCTTCTTCCCTCACACACTGAGCCGCACGGGTACCTGCGGTCAGTAGTGCCGCGGGACCCGTGCACAGGCTGACTAGTGATCATAGCAGTGGCGCATGGGGGGATTGTGACCCCCCCCCCCGGTTCAGGGGCCCGGTCAACTGCGACCGCTGCGACCCCTGTAGCTACGCCACTGCCTGGTGCCATACAGTGTGTGTATAGTGCTTGGATGGTGCAGAATCATAAGAGAATACAAAATGTGTAGCCAGGAAAAATAAAATGCTGGCAAACATACTTTCCCCTAGTACGTTTTCCAACATTAAAAGGAATAATGTGGTGTGATTATCCCAAAATGGATTTTTTTAAAATGTGGAGGTTCACAGTGCAGTGTTTGTAAATATACAGAGTTTCATAAATACATATAACAAAAAAAACTTATCTAATAACAGAATTCACAAATTGTGATACAACTCATGTCGTTTATGCTAAATATTGCACAGTATATGGCCAATGTTACATAGGCTGCACTGTTTGCAAATTACAAAACAGAATTGCAGAACACTTTACTGGAATAAAAAATAAACATGCCCAGACATCGGGTGCTGCTAGTCATCTAATTAATGAACATAATGGAGATGTAAAAAGCTTCTGTTTTTTTCGGGTTAGAGAAAGTTAAACCCTTCAAAAGAGGTGGAGATTTGAGATATATGGTGTGCCGCAGAGAGGCTTATTGGATCCTCGAATTAGACGTGCGCAGACCTAAAGGAATTAATTACCGTAATGACCTAATGTATTTTTATTAAAATAATATAAGGTTTCTAACCTGAAAAGAGAGCAGCAATATAGTTGGTAAAACTTGAGACGATGCCTGTAAAAATGTTAATTCTCTTCATATATGCAAATTAGCTAACTGCTGATTGGTTTTAGATGCAAAAATAGGATCTTTATCAACAGATCTCATACAAGTGGTCATGATATTATTTAGCAATGCAAAAGTGATTGCCACTTTTTGTTTTTTAATTGGAGTCATGTGAACAGAATTTATTGCTGTGAACAAGAACCATTCCTTGTTTGAAACGCGTAAGTGTGGCTTTTTTATCACCTATTTTATGATGGATCAATAAAGGATTTACTTTTTACTATACACACTGGATTTTTCTGGACTTACAATTTGTGTCTAGTAAGCTGTCTGCGGTAAGCAAAGTAAGGAGTCCGGTCAGTATTTTTTCTGCCTCTTATTCAGAAATCACTGACTGCCCTTACTTATGACTTTTTATCATACTGTTGAAGAATTCCGCCTGCCTTTACCTTCAACCTATCTGACTCGGCCTCCTATCTACTATTTGTACGGTTACAGTCAGCTATTAGATCGCTGTACCAGCAAAGTCTTTAAATAAAGGAAAGCTCACCTGGTATGTTGTATGTCAGTGTATCTCTCCTTCACTGCACAGACAGGTCCAGGACTCACTTGGCCATTTCATAGTATCCAAAAGAAAAGTGGATCCAGCACCAAAAGGAGATGATTTAAAAAGTTATTTTCATTGCTTTATTTCACATTGTTAAAACATAGGGCCACATGTATGAATCCCGCCGGGTCGGGGCGCACCTTTCCGCCAGTTTTCCGGCGGCATCTGCGCCTGATTTATGTCGGGGCCGGGGCGCGCTCATATATTGCATGTAAAGTCCGCCGCGCCTCGCCAGTGTTTTAGGCGCAGTGCGGGTCCGAGGCGCAGTGCGGGGCTGCGCCTATGATTCGGCGCCGGAGGTAGTGCGGTCATACATGCGGGGAAAAGTTCCTGGCGCCTCGCCCGGGTGTGGGGCGCAGTGGGGGGACCTCGGCGCTGTGCGGGGCTACACCGTTGTTTCGCCGCCGGAGGTAGCGCTCTCATACATGCGTGCAAAAGTTCCCTGCGCCTCGCCAGTGTGTGTGGGGCACAGTGCGGGGACATGGGCGCAGTGCGGGACTTAGGCGCCGTGCGGGACTGCGGCGAAAAACAGTTCCGATGCGAGACAGGCTGGAACAGCGAGAAATCATTCCACATGTCGGTGCGGAGTATGAATCAAAAATCGCCTTTATAAAGGCGTTAAACATTCTCAGGAAAAGAGCTGAAACCTAAAAAATACATAAAACAAAATCACTTTCCAATATCCTAATTCAAGAATTAGGATTAGAGATGGGCGAATGGATTCTAACGAAGTGGAATTCGTTTAGAATTTCAGGAAAACTTCGGTTCGGAACGAAGTCGAAGTTTGGGGCACTTCGGTGAACGAAGTGTGCTTTTGATTGATTAAAAATGGCTCCGAGCACATGGCGCTACAGGGGGCAAAGCACTCTGGGAGAAAGAAGGCATAGCATGCATTGACATGTGCAGAGATGAAGCCAATCAGAGACTGGGGGGGATTCTGTGACATCACCGCACTATATAAGTCCGGGCGCAACGCTGGGAGCTCATACCGCTCTCACTGTATGATTAGGGAAGGGGCTGGGCCCCGGCTGATTGTTACTGAAGAACTGATTTTTATACAACGATTTTTGTGGGGTGTCTAAGCTTGTCTCAGAGACTGCGTCTATTAATGTTCTATTTCTGATTTTTTGGTGTCTTGGATCTGAAGTCCAGTGCATATACATTTTAATGCTATCTGCTCACAGCACATTGAATATCCAAGGGGCATCTAAGCCAGTTCCTGTTGTATTCATTTAAAGAAACAGCGTTTTTACAATACAAATACCACTTCATTTTTGGCTGCTCAAATCTTTGCGCAATTTACATTTCCCGGGGTTAATTAAGCGTTGTTCTGCTGCTGTTGTGACCCAAGAAACCCTCTTTTTCACCGCCAAAAAATACAATTTTCCTGTAGCATAATTCACAAACGAAGGTTAATTACAATTTTTTCTCTTGTTGTGTAGCGTAGAAAACACGTTACAAAGCTAGTAGTTTCTGGATGCTCAATTCTTTTGCACAATTTACATCCAGGGGTTAATTAAGCGTTGTTCTGCTGTTGTACTCAGTAAAAGAAACTTTGTTTTTCACCACCAAAAAGAAATTCTGTAGCATAATTCATATCCGAAGGTTAATTAAGCCTGTTTGTGCTTTTATATTCAGTAAAATACACAGAGTTTTTAAACGGCACATACAAGCGCAATTTTTTTTCCTGCCCATTTGTGGAGCGCAATTTATATCCAAAGGTTACCCAAGCTTCTTAGTGGGTTCATTTCGTGTCAAATACAGGGTGTATTTATCAATACAGATATCTTCATCAAACAGTGATCTGTACATTTAGAACAAACAGTATGTCAGACAGAGAGGGCCAGGCTCTTCACCCTGCGAGTGGCAGAGCACAAACATTCCTGTAGCAGGTCGCAGCACAGCAAGGGATGTCGCAGCAGGGTCACTCGGTGAGGCCACATCTGCAGCTGTCCATCTACGGGCCGTGTACGACTAGCAACCCAAGTAGTTTCTTGATTGGTTGACTAGTCCTCCACTACCTCCCAGATGACATCTGACAACCCCAGCCAAGAGCGGGGGGAACGTCAACACAACCCTTAAATTTGGGTTTGGGCCCGGGGGGGGGTCAGCCCGGGCCCCCACCCGTCCTCAACTTGGCCCCTATCCCATCCCGGTTTTCCCCCAGCCAGAGATTTTACTTTTGTGGGGCTGGGCCACGTCTATAAATTTTTGGGCCCCAGGATGAAACTTTTTAGGAGGGGAGTTCCCGCAGCTACTTGGCGCAAAGAAAAAAGGGGGGGAATATCCCCTGTTTTGCAGTATGGCCCCCCCCCAAAAATATGATGTGGAGAGTGGCCTGGGAAAGGGCATGTTGTGAGGGGGCACCTCTGCATCAAGATCGGGGGTGAGGGCCCCCGCGTGGGCGATGAAAAACAAAAAAGAGATTTTAAAAGCCCACTGCACTTGGAAGCCGGGGGGGCAAGGGCTTCCCTCATCGTCAGGAGAAGAAAGGGGTTTAGCTTGCGCTCAAGGGGAGGGCGCAGGGCCCGCAAGGGGGGTCGTGGGGGCCGGGAGTCAGCAAAATACAGGGAGTGGGAGGTCGGGAGCCAAGCGGGCCCCGGGGTAAAAAACCCCTTCGCAGGTCCAACCAAAGGGAGGGCACAGGGGGGGTCAGCGAGGGGAAACGGGGGGATAGTCACTCAGTGTGGAAACGGGTTTCGGTAAAAAACCCCATACCGGCGGGTGTGGCCGTTCTTTGCTAAGACCCCCGGAGGGGCCGAATAAAGGGTATATGTAAAAATCTGGGGAAACAGAAAGGGAGCGTGGCCAGGGGGTAAAAGTTGGCCCCCCCACTGGCCCCGCGTCAACACATTTCAGCGTCACCTTCCGGGGGCCCCGGAGAAAAGTGGCTCAGAATGGGGGGTCCCCTCCCGCCCCGCAGCAACAGCACAGCCGCACAGCGCCCCAGTGGCACACATGCCATTTCGCCAGTCAAGGAAAACCTTTCCCTCAACCTTGGGGGAAAAAGGGAGGGTTTTTTTCTTTGACATCATCCCCGGTCCGATGCTCCTGCCCTCGCTACCTGGTGCCAGCGGGTTTTTCAGCGAGGGATTGCAAAGAGAAAAGTATGCGTCACCAAACCAAGGTGCCAGTGCCCGTGCCCCTGCCCAAAAGTTTTTGGGGACTGCGTCCCCCAATTCCAAATGGTGGACTCTGCCCGTTAAGAAAAATGCTTTGCCAGCCGGGGGGAGAGTTCCAACCCGAAATTTTTTTCCAAAAAGGCAGTACCGCACTTCATAAAATGTAGAACAGAAGGGGGGCCGTCCTTAAGCTTATCGGTTTGTTCCAAGTGCACGGCGCGCGGCGTCTGGGCTGTAATACGGTCAGGGCCAGTAACTACGGTATGTCCTTTACGGCCCACTGGGTGAAGTGCTTCTGCCCAGGCACACCAACAACTTGGACAGGAGCGCCGCTTTTCCCCCATTTTTCAAACTGCCGCTCCTGCCCCAAATGCCCGCCTCCTCCTCCTCCCCCCACCACACCTTTCTCAGCCCCCCACAAGTACTGTTTCCCAAAACCACATTTTTTGGGCCAGCGGTGTCACGCAGTTCTTCACCTGCTTGCCTCGGCGAACGAAGTCACAAGGGGGGGAACTGCTCCGGTATCGCAAGAAATGATGTGTGGCTTTCTCCGCGCCAATGCAAATCGGGGGAAAATGGGGACGGGAAATGGGAGGAACATGGGCCACGTGCACGAGGAGGGATGGGCCTGCGCCCCCCTGCGCCGTGTCAATTGGTTTTGAAAGGTTCCTGAATCTTCCACCCACTTTGCAGATTTTTGAAAATGGGCCCGGAAAAAGGCGCTCTTTATCCATTCGTACAAAGCCAGGGAAACCCTCCTCGAGTTGAAGCGGCAGAACGGGCCCCCCCCAACAACTTGATAGCGATGTTTCCCCCGTTGGAATTCCGCCTGCACATGTTGGACCGACTGTATAACAGGAAAGGCCATTAAAGATTTTTTTTAGACCAGGCAGACAGAATACTCCCCCGTGAAAAATTTTAGTCAGCCAGTGGAACTCATGCGTGACACCTGCCGTTTGTTGGGGCCTTTGAGGAGGCACTTATTTGTCAGTCCCAGGTTTCGGGATGAAAAACGTCATTTCACTGCTCATGTCCTGGAACAGATGCTGAAAAATCTGTCTGGGGAGGGGACTGGAGACTGGCGAAAAAATTCTGGTCACTGAGTCCACTGGGGCTAAAATGGAGGGGGGGAGGGGGACATTGGAAGGGAAACATTTTCTGGTGAAAAGAGTGGTTTTCTACCCAGGGGGACAAAAGAGGAGGAGCAGGAGCAGTGGAGGAGGTGGTGGAGATGAGGAAAAAGGGCAGATGACCCCCCAAACACTGTGGCAGTATACAGTGGAAATGAGGCAGGGAGCCCTGGAAATC
>JAODAL010042689.1:0-34552 GCA_025379985.1 Phyllomedusa bahiana
TGAGAAAGCATGGCGGCCATACTAACTAGAAACATCTCAGTAACCTACCGTTAATAACTAGGATGCTGTTTTCCCTCACCGAGCCCGGGACTTTGGGAGTACATACTTTGCAGTTCCCCTGCTGCCATTCAACTACATGGAAAAGCCGGGATGTACTGCAGGATTGGCCACCTTGACATCCCTGGAACTTCCCCACTGACTATAACAACCTCCTTGGCACATATCTGCCTTCCACCATTTTACCTGCTGGTTACTTATATATCCCCCACTCTAAAGTATTCTTAAGTATAGAACAAAAGCCGCACTCACCAATCTTCTCCTTTTATCACTTTATTATAAATAAAACTTCATTGTATCCAGTCGGGAGACAAACACGTATCTCATGGCCCATGGCTGTTTTGCATCCTCAGATGCTTTCTCAAGGCATGTCGAGGGATAGCATCACTCCGCTATTTAACTCCCCCTCCGTACCTATCACAGTTGGTACAATCAAGAAATTTTTACACTTAAAAACATTTACAAAATCACTGAGAGACCTAGAGCTTCGGCTTTTAAAATTCACCTAGATTCACTTTGTGACAGTTTTGTCGATCTCTATTAACGCCTGCTTTACAAATCCTTTCAATACCAGCGAACCTGATTCCTGAAATATCGCCCTTATGTACTTCTCAAGTATGATTTATACAACGAGGTACCCCTTTTCCAGTTTAATTGAATATGTTCCTTAATTCTTTTATAAAGTGGTCTAATAGTTTTACCAATATATTAATGGTCACAAATACAAAACATTGCATAGACAACATAGTTTGATTTACATGTTATAAATTCCTTCACTCTATGTATAACTGGCCCTAAATAAATATTCTCACTTGTTACAATTTTAGAGCATAGCAAGATATTTGTTATATAGCAAGATATTTCCACATTTATGATTTCCCATTGGTACCAAATTGGTTCCTGCAAGGGCGGTGTGATGTAATCAGGCTGCACACACAGCGTGATGACATACTCACACTGCCTGTGCTGTGTACTTTCGTGAGCTACAAGCCTGCTTGCGGTTCACCGGAGTACTCTGCAGAGCAGAGAGCCTTCGCTCTCTCTGTTCCTCAGAAGCCTTCAACTGTATGTGCTTCCAGAGGACTTACAGTTAGTCCCCGGCACCGCCACCATCACTGATCGCCAAGGTCCTAAACCGATAGCTTCACTGCCTCTTTCCCTTGTGTTAGGTCAGTCAATGACTCAGCAATGGAGTCAAAGTTTGGTATGAACCTGGGCTAATAGCCCACAATCCCCAGGAATGCTCTTGCTTTTTTTTGTAAGAGCTTGTGGCCACCTCTGAATCACCTCCACCTTATTTTTCTGGGATATGATTGTGCCCTTACCCACAATGTACCCCAAATATCGAGTCTCTTCTAACCTAATGGCACTACTAGTCAGTACTAAGCACCACAATATCATCTAAATAGATGGCTGTGTAGCTGATGTGGGGCTTTAAAACCCTATACATTGCTCTCTGAAATGTGGCTGGTGCCCCTTGTAACCCAAAAGCCATTCTAGTGTATTGAAAGAGCCCATCTGGGGTGGAGAAGGCAGTTTCTCCTTTGCCTCCTCTGACAGAGGAATCTGCCAGTAACCTTTGGCTAGGTCCTGGATAGTAAAGTACCTGGTAGGTCCCAACCTTTCAATTAGTTCATCTACCCTGGGCATTGGGCAGTGATCCCTCTTAAACACTTCATTCAGTTGGCAGAAGTCGTTACAGAACCGCCAGGACCCATTTGACTTAGGTAATACAACAGGGCTACACCGGGCGCTTTTAGACTCCCCAATAACCCTTATGACTAACATGCATTTTACCTCTTCAGAGACCTCCTGTCTCCGAGCCTCTGGAAGTCTCTGTGGCCGATCATGTATTTGTACCACAGGGTCAGTAATTATCTCATGCTGACCCACATCTGTAGTTCCTGGAAGGTCGGTGAAGAGATCCCTATTCTGCTGTAAAAACTCGCAAGTTGCGTGTTTTTGTGGTTTAGACAGGGTACCACCTACGGTAACTTTCTCAATTTCTGAGATGGATTTCACTTGGGTTTTCAGGGTCACTGCTAGAGACTGACTATCATGCCAAGGCTTGATTGAGTTTATGTGGTATAGTTGGATAGGTTTTCTTTTCCCCAGCTGATGGATTTTATAATTTACCTATCCAACCCTCTCCACCACTTCATAAGGACCTTGTCACTTAGCCAGGAACTTTCTTTCAACTGTGGGAACCAGTATAAGTACACGATTACCAGGGTTAAACTAACCCTAGCTTCCCTATTATATACCCGACTCTGGGATTCTTGGGCCCTTTACATGTAGTCCCTCACAATACTGGGAACCAGTATAAGTACACGATCACCAGGGTTAAACTAACCCTAGCTTCCCTATTATATACCCGCCTCTGGGATTCTTGGGCCCTTTACATGTAGTCCCTCACAATACTGGGAACCAGTATAAGTACACGATCACCAGGGTTAAACTAACCCTAGCTTCCCTATTATATACCCGGCTCTGGGATTCTTGGGCCCTTTACATGTGTTCCCTCACAATGGGCATAACACTGCTGATGCGATCCTGCATTTGAACAACAGCTTCTATTACACTTTTATGCGGGGTGGCCTCACTCTCCCAATTTTTCTCTGATAATATCTAACAAACCCCTGGGTGTCTCACATATATCAATTTGAATGGGGAGAAGTCAGTGGAGGATTGAGGGACTTCTCAGTTGGAGAACAGGAGGTATGGCAGCAGATAATCCCAGTTCCTCCCATTCTTTCACCTTTCTCAACATCCCTTTCAGAGTTTTATTGAACCTCTCCAATAAGAATCATACACAAAAGTTCTGAGCTGTTTAATTTTCAGTAGTTTATTCAAGTCTTCCATCACTCTTCATAAGGTGAACCCTGGTGCATTAGTACTTCCTTTGGTAGGGCAGTTCTAGAAAAAATGTGAGACAACTCCCCGGCAATACATTTTGAGGAGGTATTGTACAGTGGAACAGCCTCAGGGTACATGGTGGCATAATCAAGCACTACCAAAATATATTGGTGGCCCCGGGCAGACTTGACCAATGGTCCTACCGAATCCTACCTCTTTTATTGGTAGGGGAACCAAAGGGCTTTGGAAATGAGGCATAGAACCCCTCAACTGACAAGTTGGGCAGGACTTAAAATAATCATACATTTCTTGATAACAGCCAGGCTAATAAAAACTTTGGAGGACTCTCTCTTGTGTTTTGTTTGCATCCAGCTGACCCCCTAGCACATGTGTGTTAGCCATATCAAGGACCACCCTCCTATAAGACACTGGCACCAACAATTATTCTACCATTACTTCCCGCACCTTATTGAGGCAATACAACAAAATATTATTTACCACAAATTGTGGCAACCTTTTTTCAGCATTGGCCTCTTGAGGTACTTCGTTCAGTACAGTTAAACCATTCAATCTATGTTTCAGGGTGAGATGTTGCAAATGAGCAGTTCTAAAGTTCTCCGGTAACACCTCTAGGTCAGGAAGATTTTGCTCAGGAGTAGACAGGTCAAATTCTTCTCCAACCAACACAGTTAATGGACAATTATCGGGTACATCAAAGTTCACCCTTACTGTCTCATCTTCGACATCCTCAGCTAAGGGAATTGGAAAGAGTGACTGGGGACACATGGCACACTAAGAGGCACTTTGAGGTTGCGACCAGAGTTAACAGAATAACAGAAAATCTTGATCCACAACAAGGAGCTGTAAAAAGTCTCTTACCACCCCCACCTCATGGTTCAGAGTCCCGCAGCCAGTCTCTACAGGCACTTGGTAGTACTTAGTGTCTCCATGAATGCATACAAACCCACCCGCTTTTCTGGGGTTACCAGGACATGGGGAATTCAGCTCAAAAGAGGGTTACCAGGCTGCCAGAGTGCAATAGGGCTACCATGCTGACCCCCTTCACCTGGAGTTGGCTCTCTTGTGGGCCTTGTTCCGACAGGGACAAAGCGCTGCAGTCTGGGTGGGCAAATATGGAGAGATGACAGGTGGCACCACACTCCATGGACTCCTTTTGTTGAGGACAGTGTGATGCACTATGCCCCAGTTGCAGACACCTCCAACAATGAACCTCAGCTCTGCCACCCAGTGGGACTTTGAATGGTGAGGATACCTTTTCTAGGCCAACCAACCTCTCTCTTCTAGGTTGTACCACCTCGACCTGGTATGCTGGCACGGATTTCCGGGTCAGCTACCGAGTGGACTTTGGTGTTTGACCTTTGAAAGTGATTCTCTGAGTGTCCCTCGAACTGCTGAGGTTTACTTTCGGGCCCAAGATAGGTCTCTGTAGTTGTAAACTACTTCACGAGAGCAATCAGCTGATCCAGTATTTTGGGGTCTCCCTTGGCAACCCAGCAGTGAATGTCTATAGGAAGTCCACTCACATAACAGTCCATGCCGAACTGGTCCACCATGGCGAAAGGACTTAGTACCTCTGGTTGTAGACACTTGCGCTCAAGGTGTAGCAGGTCAAACTGCTTGGAGCTGGATGGCTTTTGTTTCTCAAAACGCCAATCATGGACTCTACGAGCCTGCACCACTAAGGTGACTCCCAGCTGGGCCATGATCTCAGTTTTAAAGAGGTCATAGTTTTTGGCTTATTCCACAGTCAGATCAAAGTAGGCTTCTTACAGTTCCCCAATCAGGTTACATAGTTACATAGTTAGTATGGTTGAAAGAAGACCCGTGTCCATCAAGTTCAGCCAAGGGTGGGGAAAATGTGGGTGATGGGAGAGAGACAAGGACATTAAGCCCAGCCTCACCACTGGCTAATGCCCTGGAACCCACAAGGCAAGAACCAATCTGCTCCGGTGGAGACCGTATCTCTGACCCCCGAGCCTCCACCAGCCAGATCCAGAATTTTACATAGCTACATACGCATTAATATTCTTTAGTTCCAGATGGTTATCTAAGCCTTTCTTGAAACTCTCTACAGTTCCTGCTGTGACCAGCTCCTCAGGCAGGCTATCCACAGATTCACAGTTCTTACAGTGAAGAACGCTCTTCTCCTCTGGAGATTTGAATCCTTTTTCTCTAGTCGAAGGGAATGTCTCCTTGTCTTTTGAGGGGGCTTCACTTAAAATAATTTTTCCCCATACTTTTTGTAGGGGCAATTTATATATTTATAGAAATTAATCATGTCCCCCCCGAAGCCGTCTTTTCTCAAGACTAAATAAGTTCAATTCTACTAACCTCTCCTCATAACTAAGATGCTCCATTCCTCTTATAAGTTTGGTTGCTCGTCTTTGTACTCTCTCTAGCTCCATTACATCTCTTCTATAAACTGGGGCCCAGAACTGGACAGCATATTCTAAGTGAGGACGCATCAAGGCTTTGTACAGTGGTTGAATGACATCCTTGTCCCGCGAGTCCATGCCTCTTTTACTACATGCCAATATCTTACTTGCCCTAGAGGCAGCTGATTGACATTGCATGTTGTTCTGTAGTCTATGATCTACAAGAACGCCCAGATCTTTCTCAATAAGCGATTCTCCAAGTTTTTCTCCCTCTAGGACATAAGATGCCTGTAGATTATTTCTCCCCAGATGCAGAACCTTACATTTATCCACATTGAACCCCATTTGCCAAGTGGATGCCCAAGCACTCAGTGTGTCCAGGTCTGCTTGCAATTTATGAGCATCTTCCATAGATTGCACTACCCTGCATAGCTTGGTGTCATCTGCAAAAATCAAAACCGTGCTATCGATCCCTTCCACTATATTGTTAATAAATACATTAAATAAGAGAGGACCTAATACTGAGCCCTGCAGCACACCACTCACAACCGGAGACCACTCAGAGTAGGAGTCATTTACCACCACTCTCTGAGTACGATCCAGCAGCCAGTTTTTAATCCAATTACACACTGTTATCTCTAACCCAATGGATTCTAATTTACCCAACAAACGTTTATGCGGTACAGTGTCAAATGCCTTTGCAAAGTCTAAAAACACAATATCCACTGCTGCCCTGCTATCCAGACTTCTACTCACCTCCTCATAAAAAAAGATCAGATTGGTCTGACAACTTCTGTCCTTAGTAAATCCATGCTGGCAATCAATAATAATATTGTGTTTGTCAACATACTCCTGTATATAGTCCCTTATGAGCACCTCAAACATTTTTCCCACAACAGATGTTAAACTTATTGGTCTATAATTACCTGGGCAAGACTTGGAACCTTTTTTGAAGATGGGAACTACATTTGCCTTGCACCAGTCTCCTGGTACTATACCAGCCCACCGGGGAATCTCTAAAATATCATGTACAGGGGCACAGAGATAACCGAGCTGAGCTCTTTAAGAACTCTTCGGTGAATGTCATCATGGCCTGGAGCCTTGTTCACTTTCAGTTTATTTAACTTGGCTTTGACTTTTTCTACACTGAGCCAATTGATTATAGCAGTTGTATTAACAGTACTGCCACCACCTACTTCTGCACTTGGCCCACCCCCCCATCGACTACTATTTCATTGATAGTATATACTGAGCTGAAGAACCTATTTAGTTCCTCTGCATTCTCTTGGTCACCAGTGACCAGCTACCCATCACAGGTTTTTAAGGGTCATACTTGCTCTGACTGTGGCTTTTTGGCATTTATATACTTAAAGAATATATTGGGGTTAGTCTTGCTGTCCTTGGCCACTTGCCTTTCATTTTGAATTTTAGCTGCTTTTATCAATTTTTTGCAGATTTTATTAAGCTCTCTATAATTTTCAAAGGCTGATGCCGACCCCTCTGACTTATAGTTTTTAAATGCCATTTTTTTATTGTTTATTGCCCTCTTAACAGAAGGTAGAAGCCATGTTGGTTTTAGTTTTAGTTGCCAATACTTGTTACCCATAGGAATATATTTTGCAATAAATTTCCCCAAAGTATATTTAAAGCTCCCCCACTTGGCTTCTATATCACTATTTGCTAATAGCTGCTCCCAGTCCAGGTCCTGTATTGCATCCCTCAATAAAGAAAATTTGGCCCTTTTAAAATTAAATGTTTTTGCCTTCCCTCTCTGTTTTTCTTTTTTCCAGTTTACGCTAAAATGAATTATATTGTGGTCACTGTTACCAAGATTTTCAGAAACCGTGACCGCTCCAACTAGTTCTGCTTTGTTAGAAATGACCAGATCCAACAGAGCATCACTTCTAGTGGGTTCCTCCACAAACTGCCCCATAAAATTATCCTCTAACAAATTGAGGAACTTCCTTCCCTTTTCAGATGATGCAGAACCGTAACCCCAGTCAATGCCTGGGAAATTAAAGTCACCCATTATTACCACTGTACCTGCCTGTGCTGCCCGCACCATTTGATTATGCATCTGTTCTTCTATCTCCTCAGTGATGTTCGGGGGTCTATAAATTACACCAAGAATAATATTATCTGCATTATTCTCCCCTTGTATTTCCACCCACAATGTTTCCACATCATTAGCCACTCCGCCCTGTATTACTTCTTTCACATTTGCCTTCATATAACTCCTTACATACAGACACACTCCTCCTCCCCTCCTGTTTGCTCTGTCTTTCCTAAATAGATTAAAATCTTGAAGGTTGACCGCCCAATAATGTGAGGAGTCCATCCAAGGTTCAGGAATTCCAAACACTTGAATTAGCTCCTATACAACAAGTGCCCAAGTTCCCCCATTTTGGTTGCAAGAATTCTAGCATTTGTGAATAGACATTTTAAGTTCCCTTCCAGTTTTACACTTTCCGTCAACAGTTTAGGATTGTATCTAACATGTTCATTAGATGACATGGGATCATGCATTACCCGTTCAGTAGACAGCATGGGATTAAACGTTACCTGTTCAGATGACGGCTTTCGATTAAATATCTCTCCTTCGGTAGATGACATGGGATAATACATTACCCTTTCAGATGATGGCATGGGATTATACATTATACCTTTAGTGGACAGCATGTGATTATTTATTACACAATTAGTAGATGGCATGAGATTACATGAGATGTTGTGGGTACCTATATCTTCAATGCTGGTTTGCAACACATGGATCTCCTTATCCACTGGTCTACTCCACCTCCCCCATTCCGCTTCTCCACCCGCTGATATAGTCTGCCCACTCTCTAACCTATCTACTTTTTCATTTTCTATATTGTCCTCCCTCCTCATCCCTAGTTTAAATACTCCTGCACCCCTTCTAGAATTCTTTCCCCCAGCACAGCAGACCCCCTTCCATTCAGGTGCAATTTATCTGTAGAAAACAGATTGTACCCCAATGAAAAATCAGCCCAGTGCTCTAAGAACCCAAACCCCTCTGTCCTACACCAAGACTTCAGCCATGCATTTAACTCCCTGAGCTACCGTTGCCATTCCTGAGTAGCGCATGGCACCGGTAGTATTCCGGAGAACACAAACTTGGAGGTCCTTCCCTTCAGCTTTGAGCCTAGTTCTTTAAAATTATTCTTTAGGATCTTCCACCTACCGTGTATTCTGTCATTGGTCCTAACATGGACCACAACAGCTGGGTCATCGCCAGCCCCTCCCAGTAATTTATCCACCCGGTCCACCACATGCCGAACCCTAGCACAAGGGAGACAGCAAACCATTCGGTAGAGGCGGTCCTGGCAACAAATTATTCTATCTGTCTTCCTGATTATAGAATCCCCTACAACTACTAACTGTCTTTTCTTACCTGCATTCCCATCCCCCTACTACTAGTTGGGCTGCTCTTCCGGCTGCTAGGAAGAGCAGTGTCCACTAGGGCTGCCATTTCTGAGACTGATTCCCCAGCATTATCACCCAACTTGGCAATTTTGCTAGGAATCTCAGGAGGAGAAGTGGCCTTCCTTTTTCTGGTACCCCTAGAACTCCCCCTGTCTACATTAACCCAGCTACACGGCTCCTCCTGCTGATCCAATACTCCACCCTCAACATTTAGCCCACTAACTGTTTGCTCCAAGAGAAGCAAACTCCTCTCTTCATTGTCAATCGCCCTCAGTGTCGCATTTTGCTCCTCTAGGTCTAAAATGCGAGCTACCAGAGTAGCAACATGCTCACATCTGCTACAGCGGTATTCACCCTGGACCTCTTGCTCCAGTAGTGCATACAAATGGCAGATTGTGCACTGCTGGAAATTGTGAAGCTGCCCATTATCCCAGTGCAACAGCAATGAAGAGACAAAAAAAAAGTTACTGAGATTGAAGTATTAAATAAATTAGGTTTGTTTACTTGCCAGTTTTTCTCTCCTGTTTCTAACTCCGGTTTGTTAACTCACACTCTGTTCTCTCAAGCACTCAGTTTGACCCAAGCAATGGAGCCACCAATGGAGTTAGCTCAATGGAGCACTGATTCTGGTATTTGTACCTCTTGTCACCAGCTAACCCCTCCCCCCCAGTCATGTGACTCTCTCTAAGGTCCTGGTAGTACACCAGTGATTCAAAGGTCCTGGGAGTACACCAATGCTTTTTTTTTAAATGTGTCAGTACTTTAAACCCAACCTGCAATAGAAAAATAAAACAACTTTGCTACAAACTATATGTAGCTACTCACCAATCCTCCGGTTTGTTAACTCACACTCTGTTCTCTCAAGCACTCAGTTTGACCCAAGCAATGGAGCCACCAATGGAGCAGATAAGGTGCCAGAACCTCAGTCCATAGAGCCACAGAGAGTTTCCTCCTTTCAGTATGTCTCTCAAAAACTGCAAGACATGCCTCTATGTCATCATCTGTGGCCATTTTTTGAACCGCCTTTTTCACGTTTATCACCCCAATAAGTCCTCCATCCTTTGAGGAGCATCATTGTCCCTAAGAACTGTAATCTGTTCCAGCAACACACAGTTTGTTTCTTGCTGGGCAGCATTGGCCTGCCTCACTGTATATTAGCGTCCGTGTATACTTTGTATACCTATAGGCCTTGGTCTACTTTGTCAAGTCTCTCCATGACTTAATACGTCCTTATTATAATATGCATGTAGACCAAAATACTTTACAAATATTTATTAGTTGACTCAAACCTGATTGTCTTGATATCAACAGTGAACAACAGTATAAAACATAAGAAAAAAGTGGCAAAGGTATACTTAATTTTCACGAGTCAGTCAATGACCTCCTAGATGCCGACACCAGGTACGAGACACAGCTGCAATGTTTCGAAGGTGTTTCCTTCTTTGTCAAGCATGCATGTTAGATTGCATAGGAGTTACTTATACCTATCCATTGTTTAAAAACAATAGTGTGACATAATACACATAATAACATACAATCTAAAAACATAACACTGCACAGAAACATAGCATTCATAAGAAAGCTTTAAAACTTAGATTCTCATTTAGACCGATGGGGGTAAGTGCATGCATTTTCCGTATCCAATATGTTTCCCGTTGAAGCAACCTCTTTTTAACCCTATCTATACAATCACCTTCTATGTGTTCAAGAACGCACCATCGCAGGTCAGACACAGTGTGACCAGTTTCTACAAAATTGCGAGCGATAGTTGTTTCTCCAAATTTCTTTTTAGTATCTAGTTCTTCTTGAGTTTTTTGCTTAAATGAACGTATGGTGGATCGATGTTCATTTATCCGGATTCTTATCTCCTTACTCGTTTGGCCAATATATATTTTACTACATGGGCACTTGATAAGGTAAACAACCTGGGAAGTGTTACACAGCATTGACCTGCGCCAGCTGCTTGTATACTTCCTCTATAGCAGGGGACTGGCTTGGCAAGGTTGTAGCAGCCTTTACCCAGGACTTATACAGGTTAATCAGTCCGCCCCAAAAAACTTATGCAGCCGTAACCCTTTGTCCGTTGCACCCTCCACTATATGTTGGAATTAGCGTCACAAATGGTATGCAAACAAGTGGAAATTGGGTGCAAAAACAAAAGGGTTTATTAAAATAACCAGCAGAAAAACAAACAGTTTGGCAGGAGGCTTCACAGCAGCCATTTAAACTCAAAACGCAAAACACTTGACTTCAGCTTAGAAATACATAAAGTTCATACCCAACCGGGTATTGGTGTTTTAGTCCATGTGCAGACCAGCAGGTCTGTCTCCGTCCTCCGCTCCTCTCTCTTGATCCTGAATGCAGCACACCATGCAGGAAATGGATACCAAACACATGCATCAGGTTCATACTTCACACCTGATGTCTGGAGCAGCAGACTTTAAAGGACTAAATAGGTCCTCCCACCCAAACTACACCTGTTCTGAGAAAACATGCCATTTTATAACTATACAAAAGATCAGAGCAAAAAAATAATCACATATTATCAAATAAACCATATAAGTCTATCCAATAAATATACTGTAACTAGGGGCCTTTGTATACAGGTTTTTCCATCTTTTTCAATTGAGGATACGTTTTTTCGGTCCAGGTGGGAAGAGGTCTGTGGCAGCTGCTCTAAATCCATGATGGAATTGATCATAGACATGAACAAAAGGAGTTTAGATTGCCTGGAAATAGAGATTGAGGAAGTTCGTAGCGAACTCTGTAATATGTTGTCACAAAGTAATGTCGATTTTTTTAAAGCTGAACTTGATAATGAATATGCTTCATGCTAAAAAGAGATTCAGGAGATAAAGATGAAGAAATTTGTACGTGATTCTAGGGGCTAGAATAATAAATAAAGTCTATAAATGGCATCATAACAAAGGGAAACATCAGCCCTTGGTCAGATCGGCACCGATGAGTTCGTTGTCCTCTGTGGGAAGTAGTTCTAGCTCAAAATCACAAGAGGGAAGGCAAGTAATGAGAAGCAATAAAAGAAAAGGGAATACCAGCTCTAATCCGTATGAAGTGAAAAGACGGATGCCACAATCAGAGGATATAACTTCTAGATTACAGGTAGAGATGGGCGAAATTCCCGAAATTCGCTTTGTTCACTTCGCCGAATTTCTCGGCAAAAAACAACTTTGTTCCGAATTACTTCGGCACGAATCACGTTAAAAAACAGCTATTTCCAGGCTGCACAGAGCCTGCAGGGTGCTGTAGAACGTTGTGCCATGCTTAAATATGCAGAGGGAGCTTGGTTTGGTCTTCATACAATGTTGTGTTTTAGTATGACACGCACATGACTGCCGCCTCTCTTAGAATCCCTTCACTATAAAATTCCCTAGGCACTTAAGAGGGCAAAACTGACCAAAAAACTGAAGCGGGAATGTTGCCTGATAAATTCATGCCAGAGAAAGCTGGAAAAAAACAAGCTGAGAGCTCAGGTGGCAACATTAGTGACAGAGTGTGGAGGTGACGGCGCTAGCCACAGCAGCATGAGGTCAGACAGTGGCACAATGACATTCTGGAGGTGGCAAAAACAGGAATAGGTCACAGAGTGGCACAATGACACAGTGTGGAGGTCACGGCAGCAGCAGCATGAGGTCAGACAGTGGCACAATGACACAGTGTGTAGGTCACGGCAGCAGCAGCATGAGGTCAGGCAGTGGCACAATGACATTCTGGAGGTGGCAAAAACAGGAGTAGGCCACAGAGTGGGACAATGACACAGTGTGTAGGTCACAGCAGCAGCCACAGCAGCAGCATGAGGTCAGAGAGTGGCACAATGACACAGTGTGTAGGTCACGGCAGCAGCCACAGCAGCAGCATGAGGTCAGACAGTGGCACAATGACACAGTGTGTAGGTCACGGCAGCAGCCACAGCAGCAGCATGAGGTCAGACAGTGGCACAATGACACAGTGTGTAGGTCACGGCAGCAGCCACAGCAGCAGCATGAGGTCAGACAGTGGCACAATGACACAGTGTGGAGGTCACGGCAGCAGCAGCATGAGGTCAGGCAGTGGCACAAAGACATTCTGGAGGTGGCAAAAACAGGAGTAGGCAACAGAGTGGGACAATGACACAGTGTGGAGGTCACGGCAGCAGCCACAGCAGCAGCATGAGGTCAGACAGTGGCACAATGACACAGTGTGGAGGTCACGGCAGCAGCCACAGCAGCAGCAGCATGAGGTCAGGCAGTGGCACAATGACAGAGTGTGGAGGTGGGTGGCAATACCAGTCCCTGGTAAAGATGGTTGGTGGCAGATGGAGAAACTGTCAGCAGATGTGTGGCATCAGGCGGGTGGCGGCATCAGAATAGTGGCTGCGGCAGGTAGTTTGAACCCAGACTCATTTCTCACAGTTTGGGTGAGGCGTCATGGCTGATGTAGTCTGACGCCTAAGGCATTGGTGTGTGGAAATCCTGGCCGATCCACGCCTGATTCATCTTGACAAAGGTCAGTCGTTCCACGTTTCCGGTGGACAAGCGGGTTCTCCTTGGGGTAACGAGGGCCCCCGCCGAAATGAACCCCGCCGCCCTTAATCCCACACAACGGGCCCGGGCCCAAGGACAGATTCTCCACGAAAACCCGGGCCCAATTTGGGGCCACACATCCAATTTGGCTGCCCAGTAACCCCGGGGAACTTCTAAGGGGTTGGCGGGTTGCTGTCCAATTTAGGCAAACCACCTGTTGGTTCGGGGAAATTTGCTCCGGGCCTGCGCGCGGCGACTACCCTCCCACTGGGCGGGTGAATTAACCCTGCTCACCCGTCCCCCAGATTTAGGAAACTGCGATGGAGCGGGAATTTGCTCCTCCCCCCCCACCCCCCTTCCCCCCACACCCCGGGAAAGTAGAACTTGGGAAAAAACCCCCCCCCCGGTCAGACCAGTCAAGGAGGGACGATGCCGCACATGGGCAGGGGCCCCAACCTGATTTCGGGGGATTTTTCCCCCTAGTATTTGAATTTTCCTCCCTCTCATAGCTGGGAAAAAGGGGTCCCATTTTGGGCCGGGAGCGAGGGGCCAATAGGGGGGAGAGCCAGAAGCATCCCCCTGCCGGATGCTTTACTATTCGGCTGTCACAAACCCGGCAAAAAAGCACTTTCGCGCCATCTGCAAAAAGTGAATCCGGGGGGCTCCCCCGCCTCCATTTCCACTGGTTTTAAAACTGCCAAAGGTGCTTGGGGGTCAACTGCCTTTTCTTCCTCATCTCCATCCACCTTTTCCACTCTGCGCTCCTCCTCCTTTTCACCGGGAGAAAATCCACTCAAATTTTACCAGCAAATGCCTTTTGCTCCAATGTCCCCCCACCTCCTCCTTTCCCCATTTCAGTCCCCCGACCGGACTCATGTGGCCCCGAGATTAGTCCCCCACGTCCCCAGCCCCCTGCCCAGACGATTTTTTAGCATCTGGGTTTCCCGGGCATGAACATTTGGGAAAGACCCTTTTTTCAAACCCGTAATCCCGGGGGACTGACAAATAAATTGGGCCCCCTCGAATGGCCTTTAACAAACGGCCCGGTTTTCCCCGCATGAGCTGCCATTTTGGGTGACATTTAAAGTTACACAGGGGGGTACTTCTGTCGCCTGGGTCATCACAAATCGTTAATGGCCTTTTCTCTGTACATACAGTCGGTCCAACATTGCAGCTAAATTCCCAACGGGTTGAAACAACGCATATCCAGAGTGGTTGTTAGGGGGAGAGCCGTTCTGCTGTGCTGAAACTCGAGAGGTGTTCCTGGCTTTGTACAATGGATTAAAGTGCATGCACAGTTTTTGTTTCCAGGCCATTTTCAGAATGTTCTGAAGATCGGTGGAAGACTTCAGAGAACCTTTTCAAACCAGATTGAACATGTGCGCCATGCAGGCGCATGACCATTCCCTCCTCGGTGCAGCGCGGACCACCATGTTCTCCATTGTCCATCACCATGGTTGGGGCGATTTGCAGTTGTGCTGAGAAAGCCACACATCGATTCTTGCTGCAAAGAGCCGCGGAGCAGTTTCTTCCCCAGTGTGACTTGCGATCGCGCGAGGCAGGCCAGTGTAGAACCTCGCGTGGACACCGCAGTGCCCTACACATGTGGTATGATGGAGCCAGTAACTTGTGGAGGCTGAGATTAATGGTGGTGGAGGAGGAGAGGAGGGCGGACATTGGCACAGGAGCAGCAGTTTTGACAGACGTGGAGGAGAAAGCGGCGTCTCCTGTCCAAGTTGTTGGTGTGCCTGGACCGAACACAAATTCACCCCAGTGGGCCGTAAAGGACATGTACTGGCCCAGCCGTAAGTTACAGCTCCAGACGTCCTCACTGCCGTGCACCTTGGAACAAACCGATAAGCTTAAGGACTGGCCCACCTTCTGTTTTACATATTTAAGAAGTGCTGGTACTGCCCTTTTTGGAAAATGAATTACGGCTGTGGAGACTCTCCATCTCGGCTCGGCACAAGCCATTGAGTTTTCTCTGAATGGTGGCAGAGTCCACCTATGGAAAGGGAGGGGACTGCATACCAACAACATGGTCGGACAAGGTCAGCTGCTGCACCAAAGGACTGGTTGACGCATACTGTTTTCTCTATGCAAACGCCTCGCTGAACGACTGGGTTGGCGCCATGAGTAGCGAGGAGCAGGAGGCATTAATGGACCGGGAGATGAGTCAAAGAGAAACAGCTCCCTTCTGGCAAGGTGGTGAGCCTTGACTGGCTGCAATGGCATGCGTGCCTACGGGCGCTTGCTGTTGCAGCTGATGCTAGCGGCGGCAGGATGGACCACCACATCAGAGCCCACGTTTCACCCAGTCCTGCTACCGGATGGGTGACGCTGCATGTGTTGACGCAGGCCGTTGGTGCCAACGTTAGCTCCCTGGCCCCGCTTCAATTTCTGCCTACAGATTCTACATATACCCATATTCGGCTCCACTCCGGTGTCTTAGCAAAGAACTGCCACAGCGCCGAGTATCCGGGATTTTAACCCGCAACGCTCCGCACCTGATTACTACTGCCCGCCCGCTGCCTCGTGAGCCCCTGTGCCGCTACTTTTCTTGTACCTGCGAAGTCGGGTTTTTTTTACCCCGTGGCCGCTTGGCACCCGACTCACACTGCTGCTATCCTCTGACTCACTGGAGTGGGGGGGGGGGGGGGGGGGGGGGGGGGGGGTAACTGGGGGGGGGGGCGCCACCGGGGGCCACACGACCCACATTGCTGGCTGCGCCGCTGCCTGACGGCGTCAAGCTGACGCCCTCTTCTCCTGACGATGATGAAGCCCTGCCTCACCCTGCTTCCCAAGTGCGTGGCTACATCATCATCTATTTGTGTTTCAACGTCACGTGCTATCCCATCACCGTCTTGGTATGCAGAGCCTGACCCCACACAACCTGACCACCCATCCACTCCAACATTCTTAACTTTGCCGCCTACTGCAAGAAGCAGGGGATATTGGCCCCCAGTTATCCCCCCTTACGCTGCCAAGTAGCCCTGCTGACTGCCCCCCTGCAAATTTTCATCCTCGCTATATAGTGCCTTATCCCAGACCACATAGTAGATCTCTGCTGAGGAACCGGATTGAGGACAGTGAGGGCCGCTGACCCGCACCCTGGCCATGCCAACTAAGGGTTGTGTTCTGACGTTTCCCACCGACACTTGGATGGGTTGTCAGATGTCATCTTGGGAGGAAGTATATGACCCTAGTCAACCAATCAAAGAAACCTCTTGGGTTGCTAGTCAGCACACAGCCCTAGAAGACAGCGGCAGTTGATGGCCTCACCGATCACCCCTGCAGCTGACGAGTCCCCTTGCTTGTCAGCAACCTGGGCCTGAAAGTTTGTGCCTCTGCCACTCGCAGGTGAAGAGCCTGCCACCACTCTGTCTGACATACTGTTTTGTTCTAAAAATGGTACAGACACTGTTGATGAAGATATCTGTATATATAAATGCACACCCTGTATTTGACTCCAAATGTAACCCACTAAGAACTTGGTAACTCCTTGGATATACATTTGCGCTCCACAAATGGTCAGGAGAAATTGACTTATATGTGCCGTTCAAAATCTCTGTGTATTTTTACTGAATATAAAAGCACAAACAGGCTTAATTAACCTTCGTATATGAAAATGCTACAGAATTTCTTCTGTGCTGAAAAACAAAGTTTCCTTTTACTGAGTACAACTGCAGAACAACGCTTAATCAACCCCTTATTTTAAATTGGCGCAAAAGAATTGAGCAGTCCACAAACTACTATGCTTTGGTAAGCGTGTACAATTGGCGTGTTTTCTACGCTACAACAACAAGATAAAAAATAGTAATTAACCTTTGCTTATGAATTATGTGACAGAAAATTTATTTTATGGCGGTGAAAAAGACGGTCTATTTTATGTCACCCACAAGCACAAAAACAACTCTTAATAAACCCCTGGTTGTAAATTGCGCAAAAATAATTTGAGCACCACAAACTACGAGCTTTGTAGCGTGTTACAATTTGCCGTGTTTTCTACGACTACACAACAAGAGAAAAAAAATTGTAATTAACTCTGCTTGTTGAATTATGGTACAGAAAATTGTAATTTTTGGCAGTGAAAAAGACGGTTTTATATTTTGTCCACCACAGCAGAAAAACGAACACTCAATTAACCCCTGGATGATAAAAATGCGCAAAAAAAAATGAGCAGCAACAAACTACTATGCTTTGTATCGTGTTGACAATAGCACTGTTTTCTACGATACATCAACAAGAAAAAAAATTGTAATTAACCTTTGTGCTTGTGATAATGGAACAGGCAAATGATAATTTTTATGGCGGGAAGAAAGACGGATTTATTTTTGTCACCACGCAGAAAAACCAAACGCTTAATTAACCCTGTATGTCAATTGCCAAAAGGAATTGAGCAGCCACAAACTACTAGCGTTGTAGCGTGTTTACCATTGCGTGTTTTCTACGACTACACAACAAGAGAAAAAATTGTAATTAACCTTGCTGAGAATTATGGTACAGGAAAATTGTAATTATTGGGGTGAAAAAAGACGGTTTTTATTTTATGTCACCAAAGCAAATAAACATTGCTTAATTAACCCAGGATGGAAATTTGTGCCAAAAGAATGAGCAAGCCACAAAACTACTAGGCATTTGTAGCGGTCACAGATTGCGTGTTTTCAACGCTACACAACAAGAAAGAAAAAATTGTAATTAACCTTGCTTGTGAATTAAGGTACAGGAAAATTGTAATTTTTGGGCGTTGAAAAAGACGGTTTCTTGTAGTCACCAGAGCAGAAAAAACAACGCAAATATAACTCCCTGGGGATGTAAATTGCGCAAAAGAATTAAGCACCACAACTATTATCTATTATGTTTCATTTATAATTTAAATAAGCAGTAAAAACTGTGAAAACTATTAGCTCTTACTTCATATGTGGAATTCTTTATTAGCAACAGCTATAATTTTATTGAATGCACACATTAACAATAGTTTAAAGTTAAATAAGGACAATTAATACGTTCCCTGCTTGCAACTTTAATAAAAAGAAATGAGGCCACTGCTTGGCATAAATATAACAAAACACTAATATACTGTGATGTGGGAAGTTAATTACCAAATTTGCCACAGGGCCCTGTGCCTATTGTAGTTATTGCCTGGGGTAATAAAACTATTTCTCTGTTTTCTAACTGTCATTTCAGGCCTCATCTATTTCCCCATCTGGCACATTGCAAATGAGACTATCATGTGAAAAAAAACAATCACACATCTTTTACTACAAAGTTTCTGTTCCCATTTGCAGGACAATAAGTTTATACTTTCCTTATGACTTTTACTGGAGTATTGATTTATGAATATTACAATTACCAAGGCTCAGTTTTTCTTAGTTTCTGACTATTTTGAAGGAGATAAAAAAGTGAACATATAGTAATATCTGTTGGCTTGACTTCCATATTTATAAATTAATCATCATGGGAAAAAAGAATATTAAATTCAAGACTGATGATAGAACATCTTATATAAAATGATCACTAATATAAACGCAAATCCTATGCAAAAAAAGCTAAAACTTTGATGGATATAAATATTCAATAAAACAAAATGCATAAATATCAAGGTATATAAAAATTACAGTATAATTCTGAAAAAGTTTAATTAATCATTGATGACACTTCTTGAAAAGGCAGGTAACTTTTACATTAATTTAGCTGTTTTCATGATTCTGTCTGGCTAAATACGTAGCCTTTCATTGCAAAACACAGCCAAAAAGTTATGCATCTTGTAACCAAATTCCATAAAATTTGTGGGATGCTAAGTGAAAATTGGAATCCCTTTTTTTATTACTGTAAAATAAAATTATTTTACAAAGATACTACATACAGTGTGCTGTACATTACGGGGGGTATCTCGAAAAAGTGAATATATTGTATCATATAATTTAAATGGGACAACACTGAAGATATTGACAATTTGATACCAATTGTAAAGTAGTCAGTGTTCAGCAGTGTATAGACATTTTGTAAATTTGGTGTGGCCCACAAAATAACTTAAACACACAGCCATCAAATATCTAAACTGCTGGTCCAACAAAAAGTGAGTACACCCCCTAAGTGAACACTTAAGAATTGAGGTAACTCCAAAGGGTCAATATTTCTGTGGCCACTATTATTTTCCAGCACTGCCTTAGCTCTCTAGTGGGTTCACTAGAGTTCCATAGGTGCAGCCACTGAAATCTAATTTCCACTCCTCCATGATTACATCACAGAGTTGTGTGGGATGTAGAGAGCTTGTGCATATCCACTCTTCTTGTTTGAGATCCCCACAGATGCTAAATAGGGTTAGATCTGGAGACATGCTTCGCCAGTCCTCACCTTTACCTCCATTTTTCTTCAGCAAGTCATTGTTTCCCCTTGGAAGTGTGTTAGCGGTTGTTATCATGTTGGAGATACGCCCTGTGGCCCATTTTCTGAAGGGAGGAGGATCGTGCTCAGCTTTAGTATGTCACAGTACATGTTGGCTTTCATTGTTCCCTCAGTGAACAATAGCTCTGGCAACACTTATGTATCCCCAGACCATGACACTCCCACCACCATGCTTGACTGTGGGTAAGACACACTTGTCTTTGTAACAGCTCACCTGGTTGCAACCACACATCTTGACACCATCTGAACCAAATAAGTTATATAAGACCACAGACATGGTTTCCAGTAATCCATGTCCTTAATTTGCTTGTCTTCAGCAAACTGTTTGCAGGCTTTCTTGTTGCAGTCATTTAGACAAGGCTTCCTTCTGAAAGCGACCAGCTATCAAACCAATTTGATGCAGTGTGTGGTGTATGGTCTGAGAAATAACTGGCTGAACCCCCACCACTTAAACCACTAGCACAAATGCAGGAGCACACAAATGTCTATTTTGAAAAGACAATCTCTGCATATACGTAAGCATGTGCACGTTGGTCGACTCTGCGAAGCTCGTTCTGAGGGAAACCTGTTCTTATTAAAACTCTGTATGGTCTTGGGCCACCATGCTGCAGCTCAGATTTTGGGTGTTGTCAATATTCTTATAGCCAAAGCCATCTTTACGCAAGCAAAAATATATATATTTCTTAAGATTCTTAGACAGATATATGCCATGAGGTGCCAAGTTTTAACTTCCAGTGACCAGTAATGAAAATTGAATATGTGAAATCATAACAACAAATTTAACTCACCTGCTCCCCCTTCATAAATGAGTCTTGTAACACTAGATGAATCACATGACAACTGAGGAGGGAAAATGGCAAATTGATCACCTATTAACCAGCAATTTAGGCATTGATGGCTGTGTTTTGATTAATTTATCAAGGGGATAGCCAAATTTCCACAGTTATACAAACTGTACAATGATTACTTTTAACATTGTATCACAAAGTGTCATATCTTCATTTGGGTCCCATGAAAAGTTTAATACAATATATACAAAAATTTGATGAGGGGTGTACTCACTTTTGTGAAGTACTGTATACAACTGAATAAAAAAATTCTTGGATGAAGAGAATAACATTGATAACTCGAGACAATGACACCTCTAAATTAATGTATGATTAGCAGCTCAACAACACTAAATTCTTGGGGTTGATTTTTGTAAAGTATGGAAAAATGAGCAAACAAAAGCATCTGAGTGGCTTTAGCAAGGCTAAATTAGTGATGATTGGGACAACTGTGTCAGAGCACCTTAAAACAGGCAGTTTACTTGTGTTCCAGTTTTTAAACGCCAGTGGTTATTACTCGCAGAAGAGGATTAAGCATGTAAACCAATGAGCCAGCCACAATGATTTAGCATGAGATTAAAGGTTCACCACGCCATTGGTCGCAGGCACCACTGAAGATCCACATCGGCACCAGTCTCTAAAAGAAGTTTAAAATTGACGTATAATTAAAAAGTTTCAGAACACATTGAGAGACAGAATGTATGAAAGACTGTCTAGGACATAAGACATTCTTTGTGCCCATAGCAACCATCATAGCTCCCCTTTCATTTCATAAGTGCTATGAAGGGGAGCACTGAATGGTTCTATGCAACAAGGAAAGTTTTAGAACAAGACAATTATCATACATGTGGCCCATAGTGCATAGATCTTGATATGCCTAGGGAGCTGTTATGCCACAGGCCAATTCTGATGTCAATGCTGAACATTGTTCATCTCCAAAAAATTTCATCAAGGGACCCTATGAGGAAATTAGTAAAGCAGCAGTGCAATGTGATTTTCTGCAATTGTTCATCTGGGAGCAACCATGGGCACTCAGACGTTCATGTTTAAAGTATCCTTTATAGAACATTGCAGAAAAACAATGATATCCCTTCATGACACTGTAGTTTTCTAATAGCAATGGGTCTCATTAATGCAGTATATATATACCTTGTCCCACCAATTTTTGTGAAATGGTGTAAAGAATTTTAAGTATTAACTTGGTCCCCTGATTCTCAGATCTCATCCGTCAAGCAACAGTGAGATGTGCTGGACAAAATGAAATCTGATCTATGGAGGTCCCATACCGCATAATAACAATTAAGGATATAAAAGGGTTTAGCTACCTTTAAAGAAATATTTTCTAAATAATCCCATAAAATGGTAAAGAGTTGTAGCACATAAATCGTAACTATTTTTATACTTTCTACAATTATTCTTCAATATCATGAAATTTCCTCAAAAATAGTCAAACAATATCCTACCTCTATAATCATATCAATTAATCAGGTTACAAAATAGAGGCTTCAAAAATGTGGCCATTCAATTTGTACAGTGTTGTGAACACGCCCATAAATCTGACACGTTCAGTCCTAAACAAATGGCAGAATTTTCCAAGTTAAAACCTATGTTAATTGTAACACCAAATTGGATGTATTTAATTGATTGTATACATTATCAACCACAATATGTAGGTTGTATAAACTGGCCTTTGAAAAATTAGGAAGCAGAGGCATTAGTCTGAACTCCTTGATCAATTACCTTTAATCTTCCACTGTCTCCAGGCATTTTGCCAGTGGACATTCAGGAGACTTGACAACATACAGATTTTATGGCCATGTGAGAAGTTACTGCTGGAAACAGGGAGAGAGATCTGTGCAAGTGAAACTGCTGAGCTAGAGAAAGCTTGTGAATTTTTCCACCTGCCACCAATGTCTCAAAAAAGAAAAATGTTAAGCAGACATAACGTTTCAATAAAATACTGATTTTACCTGCACTTATCACCCATAGTTAATTTGTTTTTAGTAATATAAAAAGTAATGTTTTACATTTGTTTTAGTGGTTATACATGTCTATGTTATACTGTTTCTGTTTAGACTATGAAATCCACATTCTGAGGATGAGCTTTTAAGCTGAGCTAATTACATCTTGGGAAAACACATGCTGAATTAATGATATTGTTCCGAAATGTTTTGCGTGTTTCCAGCTCTATATACCCCCTACTGAAATGTTTGTGATACGCATATAGATACTTTAAAGGCAACATGATAATAACAGTTACCGAGGGAACTCTAACCTTGTGAACTTGCCCTGGTTTGAAGTCTGTGCTTCATCTTCCTCTTAGGGTGAATACATTGGCCGGTTCCTTCGCTATCCTCCGACAGTGCTGCTCAAGATAGTATATTATCTGGGTGAGCTGATATATTTACTTATTTTTATACTTCACACCTGCTGTTCAATTAAAGTCTCCCTGCTGTCCATGTGTGTCAATGTAAACAGGCATGACCTCCCTCTAATCATAAGCTTTCCTCAGCTTAACCTTTTAGACACCATAACAATTGTGGCTACAGTGGTCCTGTGAAACTACTCCGATTGGGAACCCAGTGCTCGAGATTACTGCTAATAGGTTAAAACTAGCAGATAGAAACTTTGTGAGCTTCAATTGCTGCAATGACTCCCGTTTTATCACTTCCTCACCAGGCAGAAGGGATAAACCTGCAATTTTAAAACAACCATACCTGCATTGTTTACACAAACAGAAGGGTGTAATGACAATTGCACCTCATTAGTGTCAAGTACCCCTATTGAAGTGAACGTTAAGGGAAAAAAAAAAAAAATTATATATATATATATATATATATATATATATATATATATAATTACACGCACACACTTTGGTAGGAATACCCAAAATTAGTTAAAGATTATTAAAAGTTTACATACAATTCATTAATATTTGGTGTACGATTGCCCTTATGTATTAATATATGGGTCCAAACAATTTTGGATAACCCTTCCACAAGCTTCTTACAATTCCTGTGTGAAATTGTAAACATTAATCTCTGGCTTTTTTATATGTTTATTTTGAAGTATTGGCTTCATCTCTGCAGAGGGCCTTTCTGACCATGATGATGCATTAACTAGTTTCACTGTGGATAGTGACACAATCTACCAGCGCAATGACTCCTGTTTATTACTTCGAAACAAGACGGAAGGTAAAAACCTGCAATCTTTAAATAATAAGAGAGGGTGCAATGACAATTGCTACCCCATACAGGTCAAGTACCCTAGAGTGAGCGTTAAAGTAAAAAATAAAAAATAATGTTATAACATGTATGTATATACATATATATAAATATACATATATAAATTATATATACTATATATATAAAAATGTAATATATATGTAATATATGTCCTATATATTTATATATGTTATATATATGTATATATGGTATATATGTATATATGATATATATGTATATATGTATATATAATTATAAAGTAATATAGTATATATATGTTATATATATATATGTATATGTATATATATTTATATATAGTATATAATATGTAGTATATGATGTATATATATAAATATATTAAACTATATATATCTATATTGTATATGTAATTATATATATATAATATGATATGTATATATATATATATGTATATAAATGTATATATGATAAATGTATACTATATATATATATAAATTATATATATATATATATATATATAGTGGGGTAGGTGGTTGGAGTTATATATATACATACATATGCTGTTAAGCATTATTAATATTTTTTACTTTAATGCTCACTCTAGGTACTTGACCAGCTATGGGGTGCAATATATAAATTTCCCTAACAGGGGGTCTATCTATATACCTAACTACCCATTGTTAGGACTATATATTTACTAAAGGAGGGCTTATATATCTACCTATAGGGAATACTGTATACCTACCACGAGGGCCTATATCCTACCTAATTTAGGGTTATATAACTACCTAATAGGGACCTAAATTGTTAATCTAATTATTAGGGGCCTAAATACCTACCTAATCAGGGTCTAAATGCATGCTTAACCTAATAGGTGGGCCTACATATCTACCTACCTAATGGGGGGCTTAACATATCAACCTACCTAATGAGCGGCCCTAATTTACTGGGGGTATATATTTATTACCTAATGGAGGGCCTATAACCTATCGAATGGTGGAGAACAACCTACTTAATGAGTGGGCTACCTGCCACTTGATGTTTATTTAACTAAAAGGGGGTCACATATTCTTCCTATCTAATTTGTGGGTGTTACCTACCTACTATATTGGGTATTACCTAAGATATGAGGAACAGAAAATAGAGACTAAACGGGTACAGAAAATAGAGCCATTATAGCTGTCCCTGTGTATACTTTTTAATGTTTGGAGTACTATACTGTTTGGCGGACGACAATGGTTCATTATTTTGACTTGGGGCCTCTATGGATAGCAGTTTGTAAAGAGATGTGGCTTATTTTAGAGAGCTGCAGGAAAGTGAGGAGTTTAGGATGATATATGTGTGTGGTAAATTTTGTAGAGACAAGTCTTGGATAATCATGGTGGTCCTGGAACTGGAAGGGAAAGAAAAGTGGATAGAGATCATCTGAGAGTCATACATTTTAGATGTCTGCATAGAGACTATGTGAGAACGTGTAATCACTATGTGGTAGCTCGCTTCTATCATGATCTGGCAGTTTTCATTACATCTCATGTAGTAGTATTATTGGTCCTTGGTAAATTGGGATTTTTATGGGTAACAATATGATGGTAGTTATGTATGGTGAGATTAGATAAGGCTTTTAACAAAGCACAATTTTCAAGTGCAGATTTTCATGATACAGTACAGAAATATCTATGTGGATAGTACTTAAAATAAATGGCATGAACATTCTTATTTAATTTATCCAAAATCAAAGTGGCTGCAGTTAACACATTCATGCATAAAAATGTCAGTAATCAACCCAGACATAAATGATAAAAATATACACAAACAGAGGGACCGTTCCTCAGCATGTTTAAGGACCCTAGCAGCACACCTGCATATGCCACTAATTTACTGTTCGTAAGCAGACAGTTCTGAACAATGATGAAAGAAAAGACACAAACTCTGTAGCCAACCTATGGCTGCATGTGGTTGACAATCTTGGCATTCAAGTAGAAAGAAATGAGAACAGAAGACTAGATGGCATGCCTGAGCTAGAGGACTTGAGGAACTGGTTGTAAGTTGAGGACAGTGGTCCTCTCCAGTTACAAATGTGATTTGTTGATTGATTCCACAAAAAATAAACGATAAACATTTACTTGTAAAACCTCTGTATAGTGAAGTGCATCCAGAGATTATAGCTCACCCCCTTCCCCGCTCCTCCTCGCATCACTACAATACAGTGCGGTACTCACAAGTTCGTACTGATCTTTAGCATGTGCCAGGATGGAGCGTCTCCTTTGGGCACCAGATGAGATGGCTCCCATTTTCTTTATTTTACGTGGTACATATGCATATATAAAACACATGACTCAAAGGCTTCTATTCTTAAAACATAAATCAATTATGCTTCCAGTCAGCTTTCCTGCATGAATATTATATGAAACTTGCTGTATTTATATTAGTCTATCGTGCTTAAGTTTTCTTAAATCTTCAAAATATTTTTTGCATTATATTGGTGACATTTATTGGAGCCATCTGAAAACCAATTACCAGTTTTCAATAAGTTTAGGGTCTGTCCATAAAATAGTACATTCCTGGTAACCAATATAACAGTGCAAAGTATAATGATGTTTTTTTTTTTTTTTATTGGAACAGCCCCAGGATGCTGGCTGTTAGTTATATTACTAAATGACCAACCCCATTAAATAAAGCATACCTAACCTGCAAATCTAAAGGAGGACGATGCAAGCACCACACTTCACCCAACATGCTTTTCATTTGTGGCTCTCTTGAAGGGTGAACCATCTATCAGACTGGAAATAAATGTTTTAAGATAGAATACCCCTTTAAAGGGAACCACACTGACCATGGGGTGATCGTGTTACCAAGATAAATCATTTTTTCTTTATTGCTTTGGACAAAGACCTCCTCAATTGCTATAGTTGCATGGGGGGTAAAATTTTTTTATGGAAGCACAGTTCCTCACCTGTACTTTTCCCCAACTTACCTGTTTAATAGAATGGCTTAATAGAGATGGCGAATAATTGATTCTAACGAAGTGGAATTCTTTAGGAATTTCAGGGAAAACTTCGTACGGACCGAAGTCTAACTTTGGGTACTTCGGGAGAACGAAGTGTGCTTTGATTGATAAAATGGCTGCGAGCACATGGCGCTACATGGGCGCAAAGCACTCTGGGAGGAAGTAAGGGCATAGCCCTGCTAGACATGTGCAGAGTATTAAGCCAATCGAGACCGGCGGGATTCTGTGACGATCAGCCGCACTATATAAGACCGAGTCGCGGCCGCTGGGAGCTCTCACACTCCTCTCACTGTACAGATAGGGAAGGTGTAGCTCGGGTGATACGCTTTCCTGAAGAACTGATTTTGTATACAGCATTTCTGTTGGGAGTCTCAGCTTGTCATCAGAGACAGTTATCTGAATGTGCTATTTTCTGATATTTTGGGGTATTGATCTGAAATCCATTGTGCGTCACTGCAGCGTGCATATACATTCAAATCCAAGTGGATCTAAGAGCCAGTTCCTGTTAGTATTCATTTAAAGACACAGCGTTTTTACAATACAACTACCGACTTCTTTTGCTGACTGAATTCTATTGCGCAATTTAACATCCAGGGGTAAATTAAGCGTTGTTTTGCTGGTGTGCTGACAAAAATAAAACCGTGCCCCCCCTTTTTATTTTTCAACGCCAAATATAATATAATTTTTTTTTGGTGCCTAATTCACAAGCATAAGGCAAATCAACTGTATCTCTGTGTGTGGCGTAGAAAACACGCATTTGTAACACCACTAGTTTGTGCGCCAATTCTTTGGGCGCAATGTTTACATCCAGGGTTAATTAAGCGTTGTTTTGCTGGTGTGCTGAACAAAAAAAAACCGTCTTTTTCAAAGCCAAATATATAAATTTTTTTTTTGGTAGGCCTAATTCACAGCAAAGCAAATTAACAACTGTTATCTCTTGTGTGGTGTCGTAGAAAACACGCAATTGTAACACGCTACTATTTGTGAGGCTCAATTCCTTTGGCGCAATTTACATATCCAGGGGTTAATTAAGCGTTGTTTTGCTGTGTGCTGGACAAAAAAAACCGTCTTTTCAACGCCAAATATATATATATTTTATTTTGGTAAGCCTAATCCACAACAAAGGTCAAATTACACTGAAAATCTCTTGTTGTGTGGCGTAGAAAAACACGCAATTGTAACCCGCAAACTAGTTTGCGGGCTCAATTCTTTTGGCGCAATATACATCCAGGGGTAATAAAGCTTGTTTTGCAGGTGTGCTTAACAAAAATAAACCGTCTTTTTCAACGCCAAATATATATTTTTTTTTTTGGTAGCCTAATTCCGAAGCAAAGGCAAATTACAACTGTATCACTTTGTGTGTGGCGTAAAAACACGCAATTTGTAACAACGCTACCTAGTTTGTGCGGAGCTCAATTCTTTGCGCAATTTACATCCAGGGGTTAATTAAGCCGTTGTTTGTGCTGGTGTGCTGACAAAATAAACCCGTCTTTTTCCAACGCCAAATATATAATTTTTATTTTTGGGTAGCCTAATTGCACAAGCAAAGGCTAATTACAAGAACTTTATCTCTTGTGTTGTGTGGCGTAGATAACACGCAATTGTAAACACGCTACAAAGCTACTAGTTTGTGCGGTTCAATTCTTAGGCGCAATTTACATCCAAGGGTATAATTAAGCGGTGTTTTGCTCGTGTGCTGAGAAAAATAAACCGTCTTTTTCAAAACGCCAAATATATATATTTTTTTTTGGTAGCCTAATTCCACAAGCAAAGGCCAATTTACAACTGTATCTCTCTTGTTTAGTTGGCGTAGGAAAACACGGCAATTGTAACACGCTACTAGTTTGAGCGAGCTCAATTCTTGCAGCAATTTAACATCCTGGTGTTAATTAAGCGTTGTTTTGCTGGTGTGCTGACAAAATAAACCGTCTTTTCAACGCCCAATTATATATATTTTTTTTTTGGTAGCCTAATTTCACAAGCAAAGTGCAAATAAACAACTGTATCCTAGTTGTTGGCGTAGAAACAACGCAATTGTACCACGCTACTAGTTTGTTGTGCGGCTCAATTATTTGGCGCAACCCAATTTTACATCCCAGGGTTTTTAATTAAGCGTTGTTTATGTCTGGGTGTCTGACAAAAATAAACGCGTCTTTTTTTTCACGCCAAAATATAAATATATTTTTTTTGGAAGCCTAATTCCACAAGCAAAAGGCAGAATTACAAACTGTATCTCTTAGTTTGTGCGTAGAAAACACATCAATTGGTAACACCTACTGTAGTTTTGTGCGGCTCAATTCTTTGGCGCAATGTTACAACCAGGGGTTTAATTAAGCGTTGTTTTGTGCTGGTGTGCTTGACAAAAATAAACGTCTTTAACCACGCCAAATATATTTTTTTTTTTTGGTAGCCTAATTCACAAGCAAAGCAAATTACAACTGTATCTCTGATTGTGTGGCGTAGAAAACACGCAATTGGTAACACGCAACTAGTTTGTGCGGCTCAATTCTTTTGGCGCATTTACATCCAGGGTTAATTAATGCGTTGTTTTGCTGCTGTGCTGACAAATAATAAACCGTCTTTTTCAACACACCAACACCGCAATATATACATTTTTCTTGTAGCATATTCACGAACGAAGGTTAATTAAGCCTGTTTGTGCTTTTACATTTTAGTACAACACACAGTGCTTGTAAACGAACACATACAAGTAAAATTTTTCCTGGCCATTTTGTGGAGCGCAATTTTATAACCAAGGGTTTACCCAAGCTTGTTACTGGGTTCATTTGGAGTCAAAAACAGGGTGTATAATTTTATTCATATACATATACTTTCATCAAACAGTGTCTGTAAACATTTTAGAACAAACAGTATGTCAGACAGAATGTGGCAGGCTCTGCAACTGCGAGTGCAGTGGCCACAAACATTTCGAAACGTCGCCGAGGTCCGCAGCACTAGCAAGGGGACGTCGCAAGCAGGGGTCACTCGGTGATGCCAACAACTGCCGCTGGCATCTATCGCCGTGTGTTGTTCAAAGCAACTCCAAGGTTACTTGGATTGGTTGATAGGTCATCCCACTCGGCTCCCAATGACATCTACAACCCCACCAAGAGTCGGGAAACCTCAGACACAACACTTAGTTTGGCATGGCCCCGGTAGCGGGACAGCGGCCCTCACCTGTCCCTCAGCCCGCCTCCTGTCCCATCCAGTTCCCTCAGCCAGGATCTACTATGTGGTCTGGGCACAGCCCACAAATATAGCGAGGATGAACAATTTTGAGGAGGCAGTCAGCAGCACGTGGCAGCGAAGAAATGGGCCAATATCCCCACTCTTGCAGTAGACGGCAAAGTATAGATGTGAGAGTGGCATGGGAGGTCATGTGTGAGAGGTTCAGCCTCGCTTACCAGACCAGGAGATGAGGACCAGTATTGACGATGAAACACAAATAGATGATGATGTAGCCGACCGCACTTGGGAGCCGGGTGAAGCAAGGCTTCAATCATCGTCAGGCAGAAAGATGGCGTCAGCTATGTTCGTCAGGCAGCGCCAGCCAGCAAGTGGGTTTGTGTGCCGTGAGTCAGCAGGTAGCATCAGTGTGAGGTCGGACCAAGTCGCCACGGGGGTCGAAAACCCGCGTTCGCAGGTCCAGTAGACAGTAGCGGCACAAGGGGCTCAGCGAGCAGCGCGGCAGTATCCCCCACTCAGTGCGGAGCGTTGGCGGAAAAATCAGCTACTCTGGCGGTGTGGCAGTTCATTGCTAAGAAACCGGAGGGCCGAATATGGTATATTGTAGAATCTGTGGCAGAAATAAAGCGTGGCCGAGGGAGCTAACGTTGGCACAACGCCCTGCGTCAACACTTGCAGCGTCAGCCATCCGGTGGCCTGGGAGAAACGTGGCTCAGATGTGGGGTCCCATCCTGCCGCTGCAGCAGCAGCAGCGGGCCAGTGGCACGCATGGCCATTTCCAGGCCAGCTAGGGCCTCCACCACCTCTGCAGATGGCAACTGTTGTTTCTCTTGACATCCTCTCCCGGTCCAGATGCACCTGCTCCTCGCTACTTCTATGGCGCCAGCAGATCGTTCAGAGAGGCGATTTGTAAAAGAACAACAGTATGCGTCCAACCATCCAAGTGAGCAGCTGACCGTGGCTACCTGTCCAAGATTTTTAGTACTGAGCATGTCCCTCCCTTTCCAAATGGTGACTCTGCACCATTCAGAGAACAAATGCTTGTGCCGAGCCGAGATGGAGAGTAGTCCCAAGCCGTACTTTCTTTTCCAAAAAGGCAGTACCCAGCACTTCATAAATATGTAGAACAGAATGGGTCAGTCCTGAGCTTATCGGTAGTTTCCAATGTACACTGACAGGCAGCGCGGACGTCTGGAGCTGTAAACTACGGTCCCAGGCCATACATGTCCTTTTACGGCCCACTGGGTGAATTGCTTTCCTGCCCAGGCACACCAACAACTTGGACAGGAACGCCGCTTTCCCCTCCCCCTCCAACGTTTTCATACTGCTCGCTCCTGCGCCAATGTCCGCCTCCTCCTCCTCCACAATACCACCACCATCTCAGCCTCCACAAGTAACTGCTCCCATCATACCATACATGTGTAGGGCACAGCGTGTCACCAGTTCTACACCTAGCGTTGCCTCGTTCGAAACGAAAGTCCACACAGGGGAGGAACTGCTCCCGCTTCAATGCAGCAAGAAATTCGATGTGTGGCTTTCCTCCGCCCAACTGAAAATCGGAACCATGGTGACCGGACAATGGGAGGAACATGTGTCCGCTCTGCACCGAGGAGGGTGGTCCATGCTCCCTGCATTGCGCACGTGTTCAATCCTGGTTGGTAAAAAGGTTTCCTTGAAGTTCTTCCACCGATCTTCAAGGAACATTCTGAAAAGCCAGGAAACTGTGCATGCACTTTAACCATTCTACAAAGCCAGAACACCCTTACTCCTCGAGTTGCAGCGCAGAAAACGGCCTCCCCCAACACCTCTGATAAGCATGTTTCCCGCCGCTGGAATTCCAGCCAGCACAAGTTGGATCCGCCTGTATGAACAGAGAAAGGCATACGATTGTTTTGATGATCCACGGGCAACAGAAGTACTCCGCCTGTGTATCTTGATGTTCAGCCATGGCAGCTCATGCGTGACACCTGCCGTTTGGTTGAGGCCATTCGAGGAGGCGCACGTATATTTGTCATTTCGCCAGGACAACGGGGATGAATAACTTCATTCCACTGCTTCATTTCCTGGAACAATCTGAAAAAAATAATGTCTGTCTGGGCAGGGGAGGAGATGTGGAGACTACATCTCGTGGGCCACATGATTCCGGTGGTGCTGAAATGGAGGAGGAGGAGGACATAGGAGCAGAAGCATTGTCTGGTGAAATAGCGTGGATTTCTACCCAGTTGACAAGGAGAGGAGGAGCAGGAGCAGCTGGAGGAGGTGGATGGAGATGAGGCATACGAGGCAGAAGACTCCCATATCACCGTGGCAGAAATACAGTGAAATAGGAGGCAGGGAGCCCCTCGGAGTCACTTTGTGCAGATGTCCCGCAGCATGCTTATTTGCCTGCAAGTGAACTGCCGAAAAGTCCATCATCGCGTCAGAGTGATGACTTCTGGCCTCTCGTCACCCTATGACCTCGCTACCGTTGTCCAAAATGGGAGCCTTTTTCCCAGCTATTGAGAGGAAGCAAACCAAATACTAATAGGGAAATCCTCCGTAATTCAGTTGGCCCGCTGCCTATGTGCGGCAATCGTCCTCCTCTACAGTCCTACCGGGGGTTCCTCAGCGCTCACGTACATACTCCTGCGGCTGCAGGGGGAAGGTGGGGGGTAGGAGCAGGACCGACTGCCATCAGCAAGTAACCTAAGTCTGAGTCACTAATGAGCACTCCTTCCTTCACCGCCTAGTGAGGAGGGCATCACCAGCAGCAGCAGCATCAGCAGCAGTGACATTGAGCAATCCCTGATCCAACAGGTTTGTGGCCTACTTGGACAGCAACTCTGCCACCCCAGTAGAAGATCCGACTGTACTACTGGGCAGTCCAAACTGGATGTTGGCCGCAACTTGCCAGAGTTTTGCAGTGGAGAAGCTGTATCCTGCCCGGCCAGTAGTGTGGCATCAGAAGCGGGGTGTTCAGTCGGCGAGCCCATCGGTTGCCCCAAGGAGAACCCTCTTGTCCACGGAAAAGTTGAACACTGAACCTTTGTCAAGATGAATCAGGCGTGGATCGGCCAGATTTCACACAACCAATGCCTTAGGCGTCATCTGGGTTCAAAACTACCAGCCCTCAGCCACCGATTCTGATGCCGCCACGCCGCCAGACCAAACATCAGCTGATAGTTTTTCTTTTATTTTCTTCCATTCTGCCTACCACCGTCTTTACCAGGGACTTGGTAATGCCACCGCACCTCAAACACTCTGTCATTGTGCCACTCCCTATGTGCTCATGCTGCTGATGCTGTTCTGTTGCCGTGACATCCACACTGTGTCATTTGCCACTCTGGCGGCCTGGTACTAGTTATTGCCACCTCCAGAATTTCATTGTTGCCACTCTCTAACCTCATGCTGTTGCTCCTGTTTCACCTCCACTCTCTGTCATTGTGCCACTGCCCGTGACCTCATCGCAGGCTTGGCCCGCCGTGACCTCCGCTCTCAGTCATTGTGCGCTCTGTGGCCTAAAATATTACTTGCCACTGCAGAAGTCATTGTGCCACTCTCTGACCTCATCTGTTTGCTCCTGTCATCACCATCCACTCTCGTCATTGTGCCACTGCCTGACCTCATGCTGCTGCCGCCGTACCTCTCCGCTCCTTCAGTCATTGTGCCTCTCTGTTGCCTAATACTATTTTGTCCACCTGCAAATGTCATTGTGCCACTCTCGACCTCATGCTGTTGCTCCTGTCATCACCCTCCACTCTCGTCATTGTGCCACTAGCCTGCCCTCATGCTGCTGCGCCGTGACCTCCGCTCTCCTCATTGTCCGCTCTGTGGGCTAATACAATTTTGCCACCTGCAGAATGTCATTGTCCTCTCTCTGAACCTCAGCTGCTGCTGTGACTCCTGTCGTGCCCTCCACACTGTTGTCATTGTGCCCCTGTCTACCCATGCAGCTGCCGTGCTGCTGCCGTGCCTCACACTGTGGCCTACTCCCTGTTTTTGCCACCTCCAGAATTTGTCATTGTTCACTGTCCTGTCCACATACTGCTGCCGCCGTGACCTCCACACTTGTATCATTGTGCCACTCTGTGGCCTAAAACTGTTTTGTCCACCTCCCAAATGCCTTGGCCACTGTCGACCTCCATACTGCTGCCCTCGCCGTGACCTCCACACTGTAATCAGTGCCACTCCTGTGGCCTAATACTGTTTTGCGACCACCAGCATGCCAATTGCCACTGTCTGACCACATACTGCTGCCGCGGTGACCTCCACACTGTGTGATTGAGCCACTCTGTGCCCTAATACTGTTTTTCCGCCTCCATAATGTCATTGATGCCACTGTCTGACCTCATACTGCTGCCGCCGTGACCTCCACAAACTGTATCATTGTGCCACTGCTGTGGCCCTAATACTGTTTTGGCCGCCGTCCATAATGTCAGATGTGCCACTGTCTGACTCATAATGCTGCCGCCGTGACCACCACACTGATCATTTGTTTGTGGCCACTCTATGGCCTAATACAGTTTTGCCGCCTCCATAATGTCATTGTGCCACTGCCTGACACATACTGCTGCCCCTGGCCGTGACCTTCCACACTGGTGATGGTGCCACTCACTGTGCCCAATACTGTTTTTTATTTCCTGCCTCCATAATGTCAATGTCCACTGTC
>JAODAL010042690.1:0-34552 GCA_025379985.1 Phyllomedusa bahiana
AAATTTTTAAACCACCTCACTCGCATTAAAAAATTTGTCCCCGTTGATTGTCATTAGATTTTCCCATTTTAATCCTTATGGTTTTATACACCCAAAATAAGGGGACCTTTTTCTTTTTCTTCCAAAGTATGAACACAATATCCAAGAAAGATTGGCAACCATCCGGTTGTCTTAATGTTTGCACAGTGGAAAGGGTACTGGCTTTCCTTTTAAATAGAATTTTTTTAACCTACCTCTACGCTCTTTTTTTTCCATTCTTTAATGGGTTGTGCGGGACCCACAGAAGTCAAAATCTCTAAAAAATTTTGGCACCATGTTACTTTCTCTAATTTTTGGGAAAAAATGAAGCAAGCTGATTACTCTTCAGAAGACACTTTCCAGGTCTCTTTTATTAAAAAGGCAAGGGATAGGTTCCTGGATTTTCTAGAACCCAAACGGGACTTTTCCCAACTTTATTCAGCTGGTGTGAGATAAAAGGAAGGGTTTCATGCAAAGGAACGATTTTCAACGACACCGACGGCCCAAAAAGACTGAAACCATGCTTAAACTTAAAGTACTTTGATTGATAACACACTATATAACCTATGGTTGGAACACACAGCTCTTGGCTCCAGAAGTAACTGGCAATTGATCCAGTGGAAATTTCACTTTTACAGAGACTGCTATAGGAATTGCTATACAGATTGCTATAACTTTGTGTGTTAAACAAGTGAATGCTTCCCTGGGTGCAAAGTGTGTTAACCAAGACGTAGTGCATCGCAAGTTAAAGGGGTTTTCTTACCACACTGAATAGCTTTTAACTTGTAGGGAAATGTAAATTAAGACTTGTAGTTTTTATTTTGCTTTGTTCAGGAGATAAAGAAGATGTTATTTACTGTTGGTGTACACAAGTTTCTCTTGGCTATCGACCACCTCTCTCTGCTCTCTCTTGCCTCTCATTGCTCCAAACTGCCCCGTCAACCAAGGTGAGTCACTCTCTGCTGAGTCTTATCTCCAGACCTATAGCAAAGCTGATATGCCACTCACTGCTGTAGAACCACTGACAGCCTAACCAGGAAGTGTGGGTCTGAAGCTGCCTGTGACTCTGTGAACCAGCATAGTGAGAAAACCCATTTAACTCAGAGCTCCTGGTGCAGCCTAAGGCCATTGCTAGTGTATATTCTTTGGGTTCATGTTGGTCCTTTGGTGACCCACAGAAGAAAATAAATAGACTGATGCCTAATAGCTTAGAGACTCTAGTTAGACTTCCCACAGTGGTTAAAGTCCCCAAGTCTAGGTGAGGATATAAACAGTGGAAGGGTTGATCTGGGTCAAGTTTACAGTCATTGTATATTGCATGGCCTCCAAAAGAGCAGAACATACAAGAGATTATAGGACCTAGGTCGTGACACCATTTTTTTCAGCAGTTGGGAGTGTGACACTCAATGACACTCTAAGCTCAGTGGCCACTTCCATCTGAGAGCAACCTGCTTGAAGCCTCACAATGGCGAGGTACTGTTGATTAAATATAAGGTATTGTCTTGGTCTCATGATGTCAAAATGTGAACAGCATGATGATGAGGACTGTTTAAACCCCAATTCAAATTGACCCCCTAAATGTACTGGGTAATTCAGAAATCAAACACCTCTTGTGAATTTTGCTACTTAGCTCCTTGTTAGAGACCAAGAAGTTGTACAAAATGTACTGAAACATTGAACAGTGGGACCTGTGCATCGAAAGTTGAGAGGGTCTCATTTAGTTTAGTTAAAAAAAATGTCAAGAAATATTATGGTCATCCTGAGATTTCAACCAAAAGTCACATATCCATAACATTTTGTGAGTAGTGTAGGTTTTACAATGTTTTTCTGAACAGTTAAATCTAGAGATACTGCACATTGCCTTGGGGTTTCCTTACTTAGTGCTGAGTAATACTGAATACAATTCCACGCTTCTGCAGTGTTGTGGGAAATGCCTTCTCTACGTGCAAGTAATGCAAAGACTTTTGAGCTCCCTGCACAGTGCTCAGCAGTCATAGAAAACCAATGTATAATTAGCAATAATATTAATATGTCAGGTTTCGTTGCGGCAGTCATCTTGCTAAAATGAAAACAAGATCACAGCCATATTAATTGTCACATTTGAATTAGCAGCTTGACAGCCATCAGTTCCTGAGATGCCGATAAAAGAGCCAAAACCAATATGGGTGCATTTTTTAATCCCTTTTACAGAATGGTTGCAGCAGCCAAGTGGATCAACAACAACCGTTAAAGTAAAGTGAAAGCCATGTTAAATTTATGGGGAAAGACATATGACACAACAGTTAAAACGTTTTTTTACAATGGGTCAGAGATATTTTATAAAAATAGGTTAGTACACATTATGGTGACTAAGTCATTCAGCCAGTATCTGTGTATAGGAGCATTGGGAAAATGTTGAAAGAATGGATCAGGTTCTGAAGAGTGATGTCAAGAGGGAGTTGAAAAAAGAAAGAAATTAGGGAAAGCATAAAGTGATACTTTTTCTCAGGGAGTGGTAAAAACGATAAGAGTTGGGAGTGAGAGGGAATTCCAGAGAACTAGTGCAGCACTAGAAAAGTCTTAGAGACAGAAGTGAGAGGTTCACATAATGGAGGCTTCCCTTCTTAGAAGGCATATGACACATTGGGTGGTAGACAGAAATGAGGATGAAGATATAGGCAGGTGCAGCATTGTGGAGAGCTTTAAGAGACGTTTGAATTTTATTTAACAGTGCATTGACCGGTATAAGGAAGAGGCATCAATGTAGCAGTTGGACAGAAACATGAGTCGTAAAAAAAGGGGGAACGCTTTGTTTTAATACCACATATTTGCTTAATTTTTAGAAATCAGATTCTGCTATATTAAGCAAGTGTTATTTCCGGTTAGTGCCAACTTGCATAGGAAAATGTGACAAAGCAATCTCTGATGGATAGACTGAAGCTTTATTCCCTTTGGGGGCAAGAATTGCCTATGAACATAAATCCCTTTTAAAATGATTAATGTAACTCATTGTCAGAAACAACTGGATCAATCATTAACTTAGCACAAGGAAGGGCCAGATTGAATGATGCTTGAACAAAACCAAATTTAGACAAAAAGGGGAAAAATATAATTGATCTGTTGAGGGGGGTAACAAAACAATTTCATCACTGAATATTCTATACATAACACACTTTCTTACTACGCCCCAAAAAACTAACACATGTTTCTATGACACTTATCTACTATATGAGGACTCAAAACAAGAATAAAACTGGGTACACAAACAGGAGCCCTATAGCGATCTGGAATATTTTAACTGTTTGGGGCACAAGGGGGGTCATTATTACCATATGTAGTGCAATGGAGGAGGTTTTTTTTTTCAGAGGTGGGCACAGGTAAGAAGGTGCTGGAAAAGTGAGAAGTCTACATGCATTCGAGTCGATGAAAAAAAATGGGGGATACATCACCTATGAGTCCCTGATGTCAGTGTTTATTTTTCTTCTGTGTAGATCAGTGCTCTTTTCACTTTCATGTGATGGCAACCCAAGCTGGTGTCTGACCACTATGTGGTCACTTTATGGAAGTGTTTTAGGTTATATTGGCGCTTGTATAGTGGTAGAGTACACTTGTCCCTGAATGTAAAAGTAAGTGCATACCTATCCCTTACCATTTGATTACAGGTTTCTATGTGCCACTTTTACTTTTTTGCTTGTGTTGTTTATTTTAGGTGAGATGCATGACCAATACAAATTTCAGAGGCAGATATTTTATGCGGGCTGTTGGGGGTTTTGTGCGAAGGCTGCTTTTTAGTCCCAATTGGCTCTGCCTAACAGAAACAGATGTTTTGTTAGAAAATAGTATAAGGATGAAAGAATGGTAATGTTTTTTCTATACGCTGACTCTGTGGTGACATTCTAATAGTGACTTTATAGAGAAATAAAAAATAAAACATTAAACATCAATAATAAAAATGTTTTTACAATATTAGTTATTAAATTTCAAAATTTTATTCTATAAACCCCTCACACAGGGCATTTTAAAAAGCTGTACATACCTTGGCCAAAAGGCCTTACTGAGTTCATTTAAATTTAAGGAAATAAATTTCCCTAAGTTTGGTTGCCAACAACAGTAACAGCAGGACTTTTAGAAAAAGACGCTCCCCGCCTTTTTTGGCCTTTGGTTTTTTAACCCTGGAAAAATACCGCAAAAATGGCATTTTACTTTTAAGCAAACGGCACCCAAAAACCGGGATAAGTTTCATTTTATTTCCCCCTATTTTCCCCCAAAAACCCCCTAGCTTAAAAAGGGTAGCGGGGTAAAAAGCCCTATTTTTGTTACCCCCATCATTTTATAAGCTACCGCTAACATTTTTTTTTGCAAAAACCCAAAAAAGGGTTGAGGGGCCCAAAATATCCCCACAATTCTCAAAAACCCCCTATGTAAAAAAACCCCTAAGCCTGTATTAAAACCTTTTCCCCTTCCGTTTAAAAGGGTCCAACCCCCCAAGTTTTTGCCATAGCCGGTATGAATTGTCCTGCATACCCCCAGGGTGAAAAGAAATTTTGTCCCCCTTAAATCTTGACATTTAAAAATTAAGCGCCTTCATAAGATATTGCAAAAACAAACATAAAAGTGCCTTTACACAAGCTTCAAAAATGGTATTAAAAAGTTTTGGGCCCCTAAAAGGGGGGCCCCATACAAACCTACTATTGGAAGGGCCCCAAACCTTTTTCCCAATCCAAACCCGCCTGTATTATGGGGATTTTTTTAACTACCTACGCCAAAAAGGGCCATATATATCCCGGTTAGCCTTTTTAAAAAAAATTTTAAAAAAGAAAAAAATTTTTAAACAAAAGGGCAGGGGCAAAGGAAGCCCACTGGTTTTTTCCTAAACAAGCCCAAAAGGGGCGGATTTTCTTAAGGATTCCAATTAAAGGGCCAAGAAGTCAGAGACGGTATGGAAAGGTCAATGTTAAATAGGAACAGAACAAAGTTGAAAAGGGGGAGGGTCAACAAAGGGACAAAGGAATAACCGAAAAACCGGGTAAAGTGTAACCAAAAGTGAAAAAAACAAAACCAAAGCCAAAAAAGGGGTGCCAGAATCACCAAATTAAAAAGGGCCATGTTGTCAAATCATTAACCTTTTAAAAAATTTTTAAAACCAAAAAAAAAAACAATGAAAAAAATCAAGGGAAATAATATTTTCAAAATTTTTTTAAATTTAAAATAAATTTTTAAAAAAACTTAAAATGTCACAAATATTACAAATTTAAGGGTAAAAACAATTAAAAAAAATTCCCCTATCAAACCCAAAGGGATACAAAAACACCCAAAACCCTTCCTGAAATTTAAAAAGTCATTCTAAGGTGGGGAAAAAACCTATTTTTAACATTTTGTATTTAAAGTTTTTTATATTAGAGATCAAATTTATTAAATAGTAAAACAAAACACACAAGATTTTCATTCCCAAAAATGCCACACCTCTCACCCCACAATACTTAAAAAAAGTGTATACAGGAAGGGAATGGGGGCTGGGGCCAAGGGAAAAGGGATAGCCTTTACGCGCGTTTTTCACCAAGCTTTCTCCCAAAAGCCCGTCATCATCAGGGAAAACCCAAAGATCTTTTTGGGAAAAAGCTTCCTATGCCCCGTACAGGGAAAGGGGGCTGGGAGGGAGAAGATTTTCTCCAGTTGCCGTGACCTCTCACCACTAGTGTTTAGCGATTGCGTTGGCTATCGAAGATCGATCGAATATCGGCCGCTATCGATAAGGTTTTTTTTTTTCGATAGTGAGGGTTCATCGAATATGAGCAGTTAACCATTATAAGTCGATGGGATGAGTCAACAACACTTCATTATTACACCCAAACAAGGCTGGAGAAGCTGAAATCTAACACCCAACAACAGTCAAATGTATACTGCAACCTCTTAGTGCAACACACTTAGGTTATACAAAGGATTCACCAGAAAAAAAGTCACAGACCATTCACTAACCCAGTGGTCTTGGTACCACAGCCTGACCCTTAAACCTGTCAACACCCACAAATTAAAAAGTGCCAGAAAGCAGTATGATTTTGAACCACATGTTACCTTGAACTGGACATTGAATATCTCTGTCCCTCGGAACGCACATGAGTCCCCAAACCTGCATGACCACCCAGATTTAAAAAGTGCCACAAAGAGGAGTCTTTCAACGCACCATTTTAGTTTCGCACTGGACATGTGACTATACCTTACCGGGCCACATCATGAGTCCAGAAAATGGCCGAGAGTTACAGTGGTGCGGTGAGAGCCCAGTGCTGGAGCTCCCGTCATCAATAACCGCAGTGTTAAAATGCCCGGATGACTGGTCAGCACACCAAAACTGCCATCTGAAGCAGATGTGCGGAAGGTCGGAAGTGTGATGTAACTCCAGCCTTCCTCATGTACTACAGACCAAGACCTGGGTATGCGCTTGCCCCGTCCGTATGAAGTGTGACCAATTGATCTTCACTTGGAAATACGGTGTTAACGCTCCTGTTACAGCGCCAGGTTGCCCTTTTGCTTTGGCATTCTTTTTTGCTCATTTTACTCAATCGTGCTGGAGGAATTTGGTCTCTGGTACTTTGTTCTCTGTCCGTGCTCCATACTCATGTCCACTGAATAAACTACAATATCATGTCTAGTCTTCCTGTACCTCCCTTGTACAATTCAGGGAATTTTTTTACCCAGGCTATTTTGTAAATGCAAGTTTTTTAGTAGTTTAATTCTAGAAAACACATTTTTTAAAATATAGTATGGAATCCCACCAATGTTTTTTGTTTCTCTTTTTTTCATTGTATTAAATGGGTTGACTCAATAACATGGGATTGATATCTAATGGTTAATAGATCTTGCCATAAAACAGTAATTTAGCAAAATGTGTCCATTAACAGTGTCCTACCTAATCTGTTTACGGACAGTGCACCATCCACCCTTGATCCACTCTTGACAATTGTGAAGAACGCAATGTCTGTTAGAAGCAACATTTTTTAGAATAGGGACCTGTATATTGCTTGGCATTTCAAAGCAAAATGTCCCCCAATAAATTCAATAGCATCGACCCTTGAGTGCCGACATTGGTCAATTGTTGAAGAACAAATGTCTGTTAAAAACAACATTTTTTAGAAGTAGGACTGTAGTAGTAGCTGCATGTCATCAGCAAAAGCCCCACAAAAATTCAAAGCAAGACCCTTTATCCGCCTTTGACAATTGTGAAAACAAAGGTCTGTTAGAAACAACATTATTTAGAATAGGACCTGTAGTATAAGCGGCAGTCACAGCAAAATGTCCCCAAAAAATATCATAGCATGGACCCTTAGATGCCACTTGGACAAATGTGAAAACAAATGTATCTGGTTAGAAGACAACAGTTTTTTAAGACTAGGACCTGTATATTGCTGCATTTCTAGAGTCAAAATGTCCCCCAAAAATTCAAAGCATTGACGCCTTGAGCCAGCTTTGGACAATTGTGAAGAACAAATGTCTGTTAGAAACAACATTTTTTTTATAATAGGACATGTAGTATTGCTGGCATTTCAAAGCAGCAATTACCCAAAAGAAATTATAAAAAAAAATGACTTCTGTCGAGGGGCCACTGTTAAAAATTGTGAGGGAGAAATGTCCTACTTAGAAGCCACATTTCTGTTCCAAAGGACCAAGATATTGCTGTAACAAAAGCAGCTACGATTGACCCTCCAAAAAATTTATAAATATGACTTCTTATATAGGCCACTTTTAAAAATTGTTGAGGGAGAAAATGTCCACTTAGAAATCGAGAAGCCACATTTCTGTTCCAATACCATGATTATTAGGGGCTGGTATCTCACAGCTGGACATGACCTCCAAAAAATTATTAATTAATGACTGTCTCAGTCCACTAATTAAAAATTGTGAGGGAGAAATGCCACTTAGAAGCCACATTTCTGTTCCAAAGGACCATAATTATAGCTGTATCTCACAGCAACATGACCTCAAAACCATTGACAATGCGAAAACTTTTTAAGATAAAGTGAGTAAATGGAATACGGTGTTGTCATGAAACCTTGCTGTCTTTTACAGTCTCCTCACAGCAAAACCAGCAAAATGAACTGTTGGGAAAAGAGAATAAAAATTGCAGTAAGAAATGATCATTTTAAAAAAAAGTTTTCAAGAGGACCATTTCTGTTTGAAAAGGAATGTGAAGTAGACTGGCAACTAATCGGTGACCTCGGCAATTGGGGCCACAACATCATCAGAGATCCATGCCTGATTCATCTTGATGAAAGTCAAACGATCCACATTATCTGTGGAAAGCCGGATGCGTTTGTCTGTAATGACTCCTCCAGCTGTGCTGAAGGTCCGCTCAGATATGACGCTGGCTGCTGGGCAGGACAACACCTCTATGGCGTGCCGAGCCAGCTCGGGCCATTCGTCCATTTTGGATACCCAGAAGTCTATTGGTTCCGGAACACATGCAAAAACATCGGTGTTGAGACGCAGATAGTCGTGCACCATAATCTTAAGCTGATCTCTGTGTGTTGGATGTGTGCCCTGCATTGCATGCGTCGGTGAGGTGGTAAACAAAGATTGCCAGAGGTCACCCATTAGGCTTCTGCCACCTTGCCTGCTGCTGCCGCTACCCTACTTGGCACTCTACTGCTTCACGTCGCTGATGTTGTTCCAAACCCTGACATTTGGGAACGTGAAGCAGACGCAACAGATGTCTCCAGTTAATCAATCGACAAGGTCTCCATTTCCTGCATTTTACTCTCTATTTGGGTGGGTGGAAGGAAAGTGCTGATTTTTGTTTTGTACCGGGGATCCAGGAGGGTGGCCACCCAGTAACTGTTGTTCATTTTGATGGCCATAATGCGAGGATCATGTTGGAGAAATGGAGCATCCAAGCACTCATGTGAGAGATGGAGCCTTGATTTCCCAAGCCTCTGGGTCGAGGGGCACTAGCAAACTGATCTTCCTCATCTTCCTCCTCCGCCTCAAATCGCGCCAACCTCTTTCCAAGGCAGGGACGTCGGTAACATCGGTGTCTAGGAATTCCTCCTCCTCCTCCTCCTCCGCTGCCTCCGGCACAGCTTCAAACACAGCCCTGACTTGCCTGAGATGATGCACCCTGAGAGCTGATGGCCCACCTTGCACTAGCTCTGGACCCCGAAACCACTGCCTAATGAAGACCGATGAAATTGTGAAACTGTCGGCCTTGTGGATTTGACGGAGAGAAAGGCTCCGTGTCCGCATCTGTGTCCGTCTCCCTCCTCCGTTTGCTGGCGGGACCTGTTGTTTCAGAGTGTCCAACGATCGTTCCAGAACTAAGAACACCACAATGCTCATGCTGACAAGGGCATTGTCCGCACTGACCATTTTGGTGGCTTCTTCAAAACTGGCAAGGATGGTGCAGAGCTCTTTCACCTGCCTCCACTCTCGGTGGTTCAACACCCCGAGGTCCGTACCGCTGCTTGTCAGGCCATGTGTCACTTCGTACTGCGTAATGGCATTGCGCTGCTGCCACAATCGCTGAGCATGTGGAGGGTGGAATTCCAGCGTGTTGCCACGTCAACAATGAGACGGGTTTACGGGGAGGCCGAGCTGACGCTGCAACGCAGCCAGGCGGGACGAAGCAGGTGCGAACGGCGGAAGTGCGAACTCAGACCTCGAGCCTTCTTCAGCAGGCAGTCCAGACCCGGGTAGCTCTTTAGAAATTTCTGGACGACAAGGTTCATGACATGTGCCAGGCAAGGGATGTGCTCCAGCCTACCGATCTTAAGGGCGGCCAGCAGATTTCGCCCGTTATCGCACACCACCTTGCCTGGCACAAGGTTCTTGTCACCCAGCCAGCGCTCGGTCTCGTTGCTTAGAGCCGTCCACAGCTCCTGACCTGTGTGTGGACGGTCTCCAGGCAGATTAATTTCAACACGGCCTGGTGTCTCTGGGCACGTGATGCCACCAGAGGACCTTGGGGGAAGAGCCCTGCACCATCCCTGCGGTTTTGAAGAGCGTGCGCCGAGCCTGAGAGCCACCGTCACCCCCAGAGACATCCACCCAGCTCACCCAGTGAGCTGTCACAGAGATATAGCGGCCTTGGCCGTGCTTACTAGTCCATGTGTCGGTGGTGAGATGGACTTTTCCGGACACAGATGCAGACAACGCGCTTGAAATTTTAGATGACACTTGGCTGGCCAGGGCAGGGACGGCTTTTCTGGCAAAGAAATGCCTGCTCGCATCTGGTATTGGGGCAAGCGAGGGCCATGACGTGGCGGAACCCATCTGTGTCCACCAGACGAAAGGCAACATTTCCAAGGCCAAAAGCCTGGCAATCGCGACATTCAGGCTTTTGGCTTTGGGATGGTTTTGGGTTAAAGTGTTTCTTCTGCTCCCAAACCTGGAAGACAGAAGGCTGGCTGCTAGACTGGCCCTGTACGGCGTGCAGGTCGTCAAACTGGCGGAAGGAGAAGGGGTAGTCTGGGTCTCTGGTGGTGCTGGTGGTACTCGTGCGACGGTGGAGGCTGAAGCGGAGGCTGATCCCTGATCATGACTCTGAGAGACATGGGCAGCTGAGGAACGCTTGGTGGTGGCGGAGGAGGAGTAGGCGTAGACAAAGTGTGTGACAGTGTTAGGAGGCCCGGCGTCGGTCCTGGCCTTTTTTGGCCAGTGTTCCCACCATTTCAACTCATGCATTCGCTGCATGTGACTTGACATGTTGGTGTGGTTAACCACTTAAGGTCTTGCTCTACTTATAACGTTTACGGCAAAGGCGGCATAAGAACATCGCTGGTGAATCAGAGGGTAGCCTCAAGAAGGCCCAGGCTTGAGAGGTCCTGGACCTTTGCGGCGATAAGCGAGGAGCGGTGTTCGCGACCGTGCTGGCGAATCATATACGATTTCTGCGAACAGCCCTCTCCGTTTTTGTGGCGGGACCCGTATTGACACTAACCCATCGTCTTCCTCCTCGTCCACTGATGACGCTCGCAGCAAATCTGCGGAAAAGACCAGGATGATCCGCAATTTTCCCACCGTCATATCATCATCAACACAGGTAACTTGGTCGTCCTGACTTTCCTGCATCCGAAGCAGCGGGCTACAAAGCAAGGGGCACTGCAAGGCGTTGCCCGACCGCCCGGATTTTTGCCGATTGAGTCATCGGCTTCCTTCACCTCCTCTGAATGGCATCAGTAACTGGGCGTCAGAGCAGACTAAATCATCATCCTGATCTTTTAACATGCCTTCTGACCCCAACCGCATTTTTCATCAAAGAAGGTCTTCCAGACAATGGATTTAACCACAGTGGTTGGGTACACGAGTTGACATTGGGCTGCCTCATGTTGGAACTGATCTGTATGATGCCTGATGAACGACAATTGTGGCCGTGACTGCCGAGGACGAGGAGGTAAGACAGGCTAAGATGCAGGTTGCATTAACCACTGAAGGACAGATTGGCGACGATGTTCGTTACTTTAATTCACAGGGCCCTGACCCATGCGATGACATGCCTGAACGTCCAGCAACTGATGATCCGCAGGCATGCGTGTGTCGCCAACACTGAAGGAGCACTTCTCCATAATCTCGTACTCTACGCTCCAAGTGCTACCCCCCTCTATGCTCGCTTACCACCTGCATTCGCTCCTGTTCAGAAATATAAAAATATGAGAAGGTATGGAATAGTTTTTTTGGAAAGTCTCTTCTATTAAAAGACGGCAAATCACAGCTAATTCTCAAATCCCTCAAATCAAACAAAATTGCTGGATTCAATTTAACTGCAAGGTGTCTATCTACAATCTGGGCTGGGCAAAAGTCCAAAAAACACGTATCTGTTATGTTTTGGTATAATAAACGGTTTTTTTGTCACATTTCAATTCACCTGTGTGTGAATATAGAAATTGCTGGTTTACGATTACGTAGAGCTGCGTCAATGAACAGTGGCTGGGGGGTTTTGGGCGCAAAATCAAAATAACACGTAACTGTTTATGTTTTGATTACAATAAACGTATTTTTTGCACCTTTCAATTCACCTGTGGTGAATATATGAAATGCTGTTTTAAGATTTACGTAGTATGCTGCGTCAAATGTACAGTTGCTGGTTGTCGCAAAGTCAAAAAAACACGTAACTGAAATGATATGATATAATAAACGGTATTATAGGGACCTTTCATTACTCCTGTGGTGAATATAGAATTGGTGTTTTAAGATTTACAGTAGATGTGCATCATGAACAGTGCTGGGAGCGTCAAAAGTCAAAAACACGTAACTGTTATGTTTGATATTAATCAAACGGTATTTTTTGCACCTTTTCAATTCACCTGTGTGAATATATAATTGCTGTTTTAAGATTTACGTAGTTGCTGCGTTCAATGGAACAGTGCTGGTGCACAAAAGTCAAAAATCTCGTAACTGTTATGTTTTGATATAATAAACGTTATTTTTTGCACCTTTCAATTCACCTGTGGTGAATATAGAATTGCTGTTTTAAGATTTACGTAGATGCTGCGTCAATGAACAGTGCTGGGAGCGCAAAAGTCAAAAAACACGAAACTGAAATGTTTTGATATAATAATCGCTATTTTTTGCACCTACAATTCACCTGGGTGAATATAGAATTGCTGTTTAAGATTTACGTAGAATCTCGTCGAATGAACAGTGCTGGTGCGCAAAAAGTCAAAAAAACACGTACTGATAGTTTGAATATATAATAAACGTAATTATTTTGCACCTTATCAATACCTGTGTGGTGAATATAGAAGTGCTGGTTTAAGATTTACGTAGATGCTGCGTCAATGAACCATGCTGGGTGTGCAAAAGTCAAAAAACACGTAACTTTTATGTTTTGATAAATAAACGGTATTTTTTTGCACCTTTCAATTCATACCTGAGGTAAATATAGAAAATGCTGTTTTAAGAATTACGTAGATGCTGCGTCAATGCAACCGAGCTGGTTGCGCAAAAGTCAAAAACACGTAACTGTTTGTTTTTATATATAATAAACGGTATTTTTGCACCTTTCAATTCACGCTGTGGGAAAATAGAATTGCTGTTTTAAGATTTACGTAGATGCTGCGTCAATGAACAAGTGCTGGGTGCGCAAAATGTCAAAAAACACTACTGTTATGTTTGATATAATAAACGTATATTTTTTGCACCTTCAATTCACGCTGTGGTGAATATGAATTGCTGTCTTAAGCTTTACAGTAGAGGGCTTGCGTCAATGAACAGTGCAGGGTAGCGCAAAGCAAAAAACACGTAACTGTTATGTTTATGATATAATAAATGGTATTTTTTTGCACCTTTCAATTCACCTGTGGTGAATATAGAATTTCTGTTTTAAGATTTACGTAGATGCTGCGTCAATGAACATCTGGGAGTGCAAAAGTCAAAAAAACACGTAACGTGATGTTTTCGTACGATACACTGTATTTTGTGGCAACAAACAACCTGTGCTGACTACAAGATTGCTGGTTGTAATTTAAAAGTGCAAGGTGGATCATATCAACAGAACAGGTAATAGGTAAAATTGAACCACATATCTGAAATGTATACTGAAAATAAAAGTGAGTTTTGCAGCTAAAAATAAAAACAAAGAGACCTGCAGTTACTAGAAAGATGTTATCCAATATAAGTTCAGGCTGCCCAATATCCAGGAAATATTTCAAAGCAACTGTTAATAATAAAGATATTCCCACTACCCAGACTACACTAAGACTTGTGAACTTATATCCAGATGATCATTATAGATAGGGGGAGCTATACTGTTTTCCGCCCTGCGCCCCCCCCCCCCCCCGCACCCACCGCCGTGAATAAACAGCGTTATGATGCTTCTTTAAAATTCTCTAGCTAACTACATAAAATCCATCAAATCTCTATCTAACTAAATTGGAAGGATCACAGCTAATACGAAGAGGTTTTTCTCTGTGCAGAAATAGACTAATTTCGCTGAGCTGTTATGGCCACCGGCAGAGCGCAGGCCCTATCCCTATGCGACGCTGAGAGACAGCTGAGGCTGAAACAGGAAACACTGTTCTATGTAAAACGAGTCATGTGAATTTTCCAGCAATCCGCAACCATATAACATCCCAGTCATGACGTCGCACCACACATCCTCACCCTGCCTCATATTCTGTAACTGATATGCTGGTCGCCAAAATAACAGTAAGCGCCGAAAAAGCGCGATCTTAATAGATGATGCACAGATTTTAACCTTAATTATCGCATGATCTGGAAATTTCGATCACCCTAAAAACCTTGCCGATTTCAACTTTGTCGATAAAAATCGCTCAACACTAATGAACAGATAATGTGATTTCTATTCAATTAGTTAATTGGTAAAATGCTAAAAAAAAATTTACAGTATAACGGCTATAGTATAATCCTATATAATAACCTGTGGTGCTAGGCTTGTGGCATTCTAACCCTAGTACTGTATACTCTGCTTTTTGCTTTTAACCTGTTGAGACCTGGCTATTGCTGACTGTGTAAATATGCTATGGCTTGTCTACTATTTTCTGTATTGCACAAATGCGGTCAGAAAAAAGCCCTAACCTAAATTTACTCACAGAAAAAACTAAATAAACAGGGCACTACTCTAAAATATAACCTTTATTACTCAATATTAAAACATCATATAATGAAAACAGTGCTCTAAAATCATTCCTCCCAAGTGTCCCTATTTCAGAGGGACAGTCCCTATTTTTAACCCTTGTCCCTCTTTGCTCTATAAATTTTCCTCCTTTTCATTTGAGAAATAGATTTGCGTCAATAAACTGATTATCTTGCTTTAAAAAGTATCTGATTGCTTCCTCGCTGTATATTATATAACAACTTACTTAATATTTCATCATTGGATACAATGCGATCCTGAAAATGTCTCCCTTTTTGGCTATCTAAAAAGTTGGCATGTAGGTGTTTAGGTGTGTTTAGAGTTGTGTCTTGGTGTGATGTCATGTGTTTGGCCATGGTTAGAAGCGTGGCCTGATGTGTCCCTCTTTGCAGTCCCTAAAAGTTGGGAGGTATGTAATATACAGGTAACACCATATTAATAACCACAGATATCAAAAAGCAGAACTGTTCCTCTAATACAAATGGTAGATAATACTCAAATCCAAAACACCCATTTCTCTAACCAGATACTCCCAATCGGATAGACATATATATATATATTAGATATCACTACTTCAAACCCTATTCCATATCTACAAAAGACAGAGTATTCGTCCAGAAAGGGACGGCCCCATCTATAGGAGACTATCCCTATTAGTCTGTTATCTGAACAGCGGTGGTTGCATATCTAGCCAGCGGCTCCATTGTGGGCTAATGGAGAAGTAGCCATATGTGATGAACCCCTGTCTATCTAGGGGGGGAAACGCGTCGGGATTTCTGTGGCGTTCTTTGGCATCCAAACTTCTGACTATGAAGAGATAAGTATAAAGGCTACATGTTTTTTGGCTTGATTGCCTTTTATGCAGCTTCTTTTTGTATAAAGCATTGATTAGGATAGAATAGGTTATAGACAATAAGTATAGGGCCTAACAGGGATAGTCTCCTATAGATGGGGCCGTCCCTTTCGGGACAATAACTCTGTCTTTTGTAGATATGGAATAGGGTTTGAAGTAGTGACTTTTTGATATCTGTGGTTATTAATATGGTGTTAACTGTATATTAGAGCACTGTTTTCATTATATGATGTTTTAATATTGAGTAATAAAAGTTATATTTTAGAGTAGGGCCCTGTTTAGTTTATTCTGTGAGCATTTTCTATGTTGCTCACTGGTTTGGACTGATTTTGCACTTTTTGGTAACAGGAACATATTGTCATGCAGTTCCAATGTGCATGAAAACCCACCTGAATCTTGGAATTTTCAACCATGTGGAAAAAAGGTAAGTTTGGTAAGCATTCCTAAGGACCACAGATAAGCAAATCATTTGAAATTCAGCTGAATTTTTTTCCAGTGGTTGGATTGCTTTTTACAGGGCTATATTTGTCTCATAAAAGTAGTGGAGGCCTACAGGCTGATATATAAATACATTTTACATATATACATATATAGTGCAAATCTGAACTTGTGCTATGAAATAAACTTAGTGATTTAGACTACATGATTTTTTTTTTATTGATTCATTCAACTGTGATAGATTAACACCTTCTTGGCCAATGGCTTACTGTTATGCATCAAACAAATGTGTTATTATCTTAGCAGATCCCCCTGTCTAATTGTAGGGTGACAGAAAAATGATACCTGCTGTCATCGACAGTAGCCTACCGCTCTTTATCAGTGAGGAACCCATTGTAGCAGTTCCTTATTAACAATCACTGCAATTGATATGTTATCATTAACCAACCAATTGCATTTCCAGAGAAGGGCAGCAGTTAATCATACAAATCACTGATGGACCAGTCAAAGAGATTCTTTTTTTCTAAACTACCACTTAAGGAGCACCTCTGCCTCCTTTATTTCCAGAATCTGACAAGCAGGACTCCCTGCTAAAGTCAGACATTTTCTGAATGATTTTTTAATGGGCCATTCTTTCTGGAATGTTTCCTGGATTTGATTTTTTTCAGGCCATGATGTTCCACTATGATAATTAAAAAATCTGTGTAGGGATAGCTGTGAATTTTTATTACTTTATTTGTATTGCAATTCAATTTAAAAGCTACATGGAGTGCATAAGGGTATAAAATGGAGGTTCAATAACATAACATTATTAACATTCCAGCGATGTATGGTAAATTGTGAAACACTAACTTTTACACAGTACTGCTTTTGTTGGATAGGTGCTACTTTGGTAGATGATATTCTTTTATTATTACCCTTTTAAAACTTTGCACTGGTTTTGACTTTTTTCCTTTCTTTGAGTTTAGGGAACTTTATAGCAAAGATGTTGCTGTAATACACCAGTGGATTCGCTTCCTAAAAAAACATAATTAGGACCTCTGCTTTCTAATCTCCAAATATTGAGCACTTTGGAATCACCTCTTTGACTTTTAACAAGATATCCACACCAATAGGAGGAAAAAATGTCTAAATGTTATGTTGGTCACTGAATAAATCATAAACAAATCCAAACTCTAAAATATAACCTTTAATGTATTCCCATAAAAAATACGATTACGTATCTCAAGTCTACCTTAGTCAATATATTTTCTATATATATACATATACACACTGTCCCTATCTAATTTCACTACACTTATCCTCAAATAGACCAAGTAATCGTCCCGATAAGGACGGCCTAGTCTTTGTAGGCTCACCCTATTAAATCACTTTATGTCCCTATCACCCACCAGAAACATTAACATATATACATTTCTGTACAGTGTTTAAAGATACATCAATTCAAAATCCAAACACAATTATCACTATTCATATAGAGTCCCATATAAAGTACTCAAAAGCTCACAGTCCACTGATATGAACACTGCAATTTTTCTCTTTCAATTATAGGGCAAATGTCTATATATATCGTCCGTGTAGGGAAAATAAGATACATTTATCCAACATCATCTCAAGATACATCAAACCTTATCCTCGACGCGTTTCCTCCCTCCATATTATGGGGTTCATCAGGAGGATCTCCTAGGGGACGTCACACTGACTCAAGATAGTAGTCTCCTCGATATGCTGATGTTACTATGTCCTGTATCCCATCTTAAATAGGTTCAATGACCGCTGTTTACCGCCCTCAGGTGCGCTCACCACTCGGCGTCTTCAAATCGCTGCTGCGCATGCGCCGGCGTTAGGCGGCATCATGGCAACCAGCGCCGTTCAGCCGCGCACGCGCCGATAACTCGGCATCTTCAGATCGCTACTGCGCATGCGCCAGCAGAGAGCGGCACCATGACAACCAGCACCGCTCAGCCGCGCATGCGCCGATAGCTCGGCGTCACATTGCTACTGCGCATGCGCCGGCAAAAGCCGGCATCATCACCGGCCAAAATCATCTGCGCACGCGCCAACCAACGCGCGTCCCACTCAGACTCTCCCACCACATCCATCTCAATTCTCAGCGATGTTATATAGGGCAAGATGTCCAGTTCTATTTCTCCATTCATCCAGAGATTGGCGCAGCTCAATACCATAAGTTAAACCTATACCATCAGCGGCAAGCAGCATATAGCTTTCACATTTAAATCACATCCCAATAATTAGATATAAAGTATACATACCACTGGCGGCAAACAGTATACAGCTTATATATTTATATCACATTCTTGGTGGTTAGATAAAAAACCGTTTCAGTATACCACCCACATATTCCTCATTGGGCCAAATATACCCACAAGAAGATCTAAAAGAGGGATACCTAATAGAGCATAGAGAAACATCATTTAAAAAGATAAATCAATACAGATGCATGCAAGAGTATAAAGTTTCGGGATCAAGAATATATACAATCCCTGAGATAATAAATCATATCCTAATGGCTATTCTGCCCAGATACAACCATCCATTTATATCATTATGAGCCTACAGGATACCAAAGAAACGTTGAATATATATACACCAGGAGATTTCAAATAAAACAGCCAAAATATAGAAGTTCGTTAAGACCCTCTGGCTGTATCGTTTTCATTCTAAAGGTCCACTCTGTTTCCTTACAAAGTAATTTTTTATCAAGATTTCCCTTTCTTAATGTTGAGTTTATCTTCTCCATACACAAAAACATCATGCCCGAGGAATCTCCCTCATGCTCCATCCAGATATGCCTGGCAAGAGGGGTGTCACGTCTATGTCGCACATCCCCTAAGTGTTCACCAATGCGAATTTTTAATTGTCTGGTCGTCTTGCCTATATATTGTTTGCCACAGCTACAATTACAGAGATAAACAACTCCCTGGGTACAGCAATTCATAAAATCACGAATCGCATAGATCTTCCCTGTCACCGAACTCTTAAACTCCTTGGTCTGGCAGATATACTTACAAAATGTACATCTTCCGCATCTAAACATTCCCAACGGTTTACGTTCTAACCATGTTCCTGTTGGTTTTGGTGACGTATAGTGGCTGTGAATCAGCCTATCCCTCAATGACCTTCCTCTTCTATATGTCACTTGAGGAGTTTTAGAGAGACAATCAGCTAGATCTTTGTCACAATGCAATATACCCCAATGTCTCCGCAAGATCTTCATTACATCATTGTTTCGGTTGTCATATGTGCCTATTATCCTAAAATGGGTTTCCTCATCTCTTGGTCCCCTCGGGTTCAATAGATGGTTCCTGTCACTCCTAAGTGCGTTCTTAAATGCAGGTTTCAATACTGATGGAGGATATCCCCTTTCCAGGAACCTATCCTTGAGGTCATTTGCCTGTTGGTAAAAATCTCTTATTCTGGAGCAGTTTCTACGTATACGTAGGTATTGACCTTTGGGTATACCTCTTTTTAGCTTTTCAGGGTGATATGAATCCCACCGCAGGAGGCTATTAGTAGCCGTCTCCTTACGATGAGTCCAAGTTTGTATGTAACCCAAATCATCCCTGAAAATCCTCAGATCCAAAAAAGCTATTTCTGACATATGGATCTCAAATGTAAATTTCAACCCAATCTCATTAGTGTTCAACACCTGGATAAATTCTCTAAACGACGCCTCCGTGCCCTGCCACAGCACGAAGACGTCATCTATGAATCTGCCCCAGTATAGAATTTTATTGGTGAACCCCTCCATTTCCTCTCCGAACACCAGGGCCCTCTCCCACCAGCCCAGGAATAGATTCGCATACGTGGGAGCGCATGGGCTTCCCATAGCGGTACCCCTGAGCTGGTGGTAGACCCTGGGTCCGAAGAGGAAATAGTTATGGGTGAGAATAAATTCCAACAGTTCAAGAACCATTTTATTATGTTTTTCAAATTGTCTCCCCCTCATTCCAAGGAAATATTTCACGGCATGGAGGCCCCAGTGGTGCGGAATACTGCTATACAGTGCCTCCACATCCACTGAGGCCAACCATACTTCCTTCTCGGGACTTTGTTATTGCTATTCCTTCTTATCTGAGAGATACGGCTGACCTCCTAAAGAAACTGGAGGGGATCAACATCGAGAAGGATGTATGGTTGGCCTCAGTGGATGTGGAGGCACTGTACAGCAGTATTCCGCACCACTGGGGCCTCCATGCCGTGAAATATTTCCTTGGAATGAGGGGGAGACAATTTGAAAAACATAATAAAATGGTTCTTGAACTGTTGGAATTTATTCTCACCCATAACTATTTCCTCTTCGGACCCAGGGTCTACCACCAGCTCAGGGGTACCGCTATGGGAAGCCCATGCGCTCCCACGTATGCGAATCTATTCCTGGGCTGGTGGGAGAGGGCCCTGGTGTTCGGAGAGGAAATGGAGGGGTTCACCAATAAAATTCTGGCAGGGCACGGAGGCGTCGTTTAGAGAATTTATCCAGGTGTTGAACACTAATGAGATTGGGTTGAAATTTACATTTGAGATCCATATGTCAGAAATAGCTTTTTTGGATCTGAGGATTTTCAGGGATGATTTGGGTTACATACAAACTTGGACTCATCGTAAGGAGACGGCTACTAATAGCCTCCTGCGGTGGGATTCATATCACCCTGAAAAGCTAAAAAGAGGTATACCCAAAGGTCAATACCTACGTATACGTAGAAACTGCTCCAGAATAAGAGATTTTTACCAACAGGCAAATGACCTCAAGGATAGGTTCCTGGAAAGGGGATATCCTCCATCAGTATTGAAACCTGCATTTAAGAACGCACTTAGGAGTGACAGGAACCATCTATTGAACCCGAGGGGACCAAGAGATGAGGAAACCCATTTTAGGATAATAGGCACATATGACAACCGAAACAATGATGTAATGAAGATCTTGCGGAGACATTGGGGTATACTCTTGCATGCATCTGTATTGATTTATTTTTTCAAATGATGTTTCTCTATGCTCTATTAGGTATCCCTCTTTTAGATCTTCTTGTGGGTATATTTGGCCCAATGAGGAATATGTGGGTGGTATACTGAAACGGTTTTTTATCTAACCACCAAGAATGTGATATAAATATATAAGCTGTATACTGTTTGCCGCCATTGGTATGTATACTTTATATCTAATTATTGGGATGTGATTTAAATGTGAAAGCTATATGCTGCTTGCCGCTGATGGTATAGGTTTAACTTATGGTATTGAGCTGCGCCAATCTCTGGATGAATAGAGAAATAGAACTGGACATCTTGACCTATTTATCATCGCTGAGAATTGAGATGGATGTGGTAGGAGAGTCTGAGTGGGACGCGCGTTGGTTGGCGCGTGCTCAGATGATTTTGGCCGGTGATGATGCCGGCTCATGCCGGCGCATGCGCAGTAATAATGTGATGCCGAGCTATCGGCGCATGTGCGGCTGAGCGGTGCTGGTTGTCATGGTGCCGCTCTCTGCTGGCGCATGCGCAGTAGCGATCTGAAGACGCCGAGTTATCGGCGCGTGCGCGGCTGAACGGCGCGGGTTGCCATAATGCAGGCGCATGCACAGCAGCGATTTGAAGACGCCGAGTGGTGAGCGCACCTGAGGGCGGTAAACAGCGGTCATTGAACCTATTTAAGATGGGATACAGGACATAGTAACATAAGCATATCGAGGAGACTACTATCTTGAGTCAGTGTGACGTCCCCTAGGAGATCCTCCTGATGAACCCCATAATATGGAGGGGGGAAACGCGTCGAGGATAAGGTTTGATGTATCTTGAGATGATGTTGGATAAATGTATTTTATGTTCCCTACACGGACGATAGATATAGACATTTACCCTATAATTGAAAGAGAAAAAATTGCAGTGTTCATATCAGTGGACTGTGAGCCTTTGAGTACTTTATATGGGACTCTACAGGAATAGTGATAATTGTGTTTGGATTTTGAATTGATGTATCTTTAAAACACTGTACAGAAATGTATATATGTTAATGTTTCTGGTGGTTGATAGGGACATAAAGTGATTTAATAGAGTGAGCCTGCAAAGACTAGGCCGTCCTTATCGGGACGATTACTTGGTCTATTTATTATTATTATTTTATTATTATTTATTTTAAAGCGCCATTGATTCCAGGGCGCTGTACATTCGAGGGGGTTACATACATTACATAAGTCAAACGAGTACAGTAATAAGGGATAATGACAATTGGCACGACAGAAGGAGACAGGTCCCTGCCCGCGAGGGCTTACAATCTACAAGGAGGGGGAAAGAGACAGGAGGTGAGGGGCAGACATGTCTGTGGAGGAAGTAGTGACAAGTTTAGTGAAGGTTATAGGCAAGCCTGAAGAAATGGGTTTTCAGGTTGCTTTTGAAGCTGGTGAAAGTGGAGGAGAGTCTGATGTGTTGGGGCAGTGAGTTCCAGAGTGTGGGTGAGAAGCACGGGAGAAGTCTTGGATACGGTTGTGTGAGGAGCTGATAAGGGGAGAGCAGAGGAGAAGGTCCTGTGAGGAGCGGAGAGTGTGTGGGGGGAGATATTTGGAAATTAGGGCAGAGATGTATGGAGGGGAGAGGTCATGGAGAGCCTTGTAGGTCATGGTTAGTAGCTTGAAATGAATTCGCTGGGCAATGGGAAGCCAGTGAAGGGATTGGCAGAGGGAGAGGCAGAGGAGTAGCGGGGAGAGAGGTGGATAAGACGGGCAGCAGAGTTAAGGATGGATTGGAGGGGAGCGAGGGTGCTAGCTGGGAGGCCACTGAGAAGGATGTTGCAGTAGTCTAGGCGGGAGATGACAAGGGCATGGACCAGCATTTTTGTAGTGTCATAGCCGAGGAACGAGCGGATGCGAGAGATGTTTTTCAGGTGGAGGCGGCAGGCAGAGGTGAGGGTTTGGATGTGTGGTTTGAAAGATAAGCAGAGTCTAGGATTACCCCAAGACAGCGGACTTGTGGGACCGGTGAAAGTGTAGAGCCGTTGACTGTAATAGAGAGATCAGGGGCAGGGTTAGAGTTGGATGGTGGAAAGATGATGAGTTCTGTTTTCTCTACATTTAGTTTGAGGATAAGTGTAGGGAAATTAGATAGGGACAGTGTGTATATGTATATATATAGAAAATATATTGACTAAGGTAGACTTGAGATACGTAATCGTATTTTTTATGGGTATACATTAAAGGTTATATTTTAGAGTTTGGATTTGGTTAGGATTTATTCAGTGACTGGCTTGTTGTTCCAAATCCATATAGATACTATTTGTTTCTGAGGAAATTTTTCTGTGATTTTAAATGTTATGTTGCCCAAGTATCTGGGACTTTGTCTCAAGCAAACATCCACTCAAAATATTTTGCCTGGTATGGGAATCTTCAGTATGATCGCTTCATACAGAAAGTTGTAGCTATCATCACACATTGAACTACAGACATGGAATATATTGTACATCGTAATATCTATAGCTATTCACTCACCTTAAGGAAGACAAAAGTGTCTTTTTTGCCTCTGTTAGCTTGATATACACTGCTATACCTTTTTTACTTTCCATTAAAACATATACCATATTTCCATATTATCCACATTGTGTTATCCATGTACCGTAAACCATTAGGCACACACCAAAGCTAGCCACAGTGATAGAGAATGTAATAATACTGCATACTTTATATTCTTACCATATATTTATAAAGTTGATATGAATCCAGTTTACTGACCACTAACTTTCCTTTTGAACCTACCACAAATCTCACAAGCCACTAGCTGTAAACAAAGTTAGCTACTGTGGCACAACCAGGTTATCGTAATTAGAAAAAAAAAAAGTGTAAAATGATGGTTGCTAATGAAATTCTTTTGGAACAGCCAGCAAATACCACAAGTCCTTAGCCGCTAACCAAATGGGCTGCAGTGACCCGTCGACGGTACTGTAATTAGAAAAACCAGTGTAAAATTATGGTGATTGCTAACAAAATTCTCCTCCAACAGCCGGCAGATGCCACAAACCAAATGGCACATCCAAGTTTTTGCATTCAGAAAACCGGTGTAAAATATAGTTGTTGATAATCAAATTCTTCCTGAACAGCCAGCAGAGCACCAACCAACCACTAACCTCTAGCTGCAAACCAAATAAGTTACAGCGGTGCCACTTAAATATTCCACTCAAAAAAACCAGAGTAAAATAATAATTGTGGACAACCAAATTCTTCATGAACAGCTTGTAGATACCATTAAGCATTATCCATAAACCAATAAGCTACAGTTTTACACACTCTGTAATTTGATTAGAAAAAACTGTGTAAAATTGTGGTTGTTAATAACCAAATTCTCCATCAACAGTGGTGCCAATCAGGTATTGATATAGGAAACAAACAGTGTAGGGGTTGCCAATCATCACTTTTTTATTTTTATTTATTTCTTTTTCTTTCTTTTCTTTTTTACTTTTTTAATTTTATCTATTTTTTTTTCTCACTAGCCGCACCAAATACGCTAACAATACTTACCTGGTACCAAGCTCAGTAAAGTTATAGTAATAATACACTATTTTGCGAAGCCATCATCCCACGGTCCAGAGAATTCATTAACAAAAGTAGTAGCACTGATATGTGTTGAAAACTGCTTAGTCACATTGCCCCTATTGTCGGTCAAATCAAATAGGAGAGAAACTCTTGCTGCTATATTTACTATTTTGCCAAAGGCAAACATAAACTCTATCAGTTCTCAATCTATAAAGCACTAAAACTTAACTTTAGTTATGTATAACATTTAACCTCGACACACACTATTTAAAAACCTGATTTCTAAACTCTCAATCTATCCCTTTCTAATTATGAAGGAATAACTCCTTTTCTATTATCAAGTCTGGTGGTACACCTCCTATTAACAGGGGAACCTTATATATACAGTGATTTACTAACTCCAATAAGGGATCCAAAACATCCTACTTGGGCAGTCATCCCTAATCCGATGGACATAAAACATATAAGGTTTCCTTGTGAGACCCTCTGCAGCGGGTGACACTGTAGAAAGAGGTGAGACATCACAAATTAAAATGTCATGCCTGACCTCCCCAACATGTTTCACCAACTAAATGGCATCATCAGGGGATAGAGGCCCGGTCCCACGTGGTCTAGCTCATTTCCTTTTATATCATCTTAGATACACACCCTATTCAGGTTCTCACCAATTGGTCACCAGAGATTCAACAATACCCATTCCCCCTTTTACTCTCCTGCATGCTGTCACGGATGCCCCTGCGACCCTTGTCCCGGGTCGCAGGCGCATCCGTGCCCCGACCCGCACGTCGGGTTCGGGGTCCGCTCACCCCCCTGCCTCTGCCGGTGTTCACTAACCCGGCCACGGTCTTGCTCTGTCTGCCTCTGTCCTGCGGCGCACGCGGCCCCGCTCCCTAGGGTGTGCGCGCGCCGACACTGTGAAATTTAAAGGGACAGTGCACCGGTAATTGGTCATTGCCGGGCACTGTTCCTATTTAAGTCCAGCCCCTTCCTGACAGCCTTGCCGGATCCTTAGTGTGTATACCTCTGGAGAAAGCGTTCCCTAAGTCTTGTCCGTTTAGTCTACCGTGTACCGAACTATCTGATTATGTTTACCTACCACGAACCTTGCCACCTGCCATGACCCTTTGCCTGTCCACGTTCAAGAACCTCTGCCGCCTGCCCTGACCTCCATTCTGTCCCCGACTACGAACCTGCCCGACGAATCTGTACCTCGCCTACCCGGGCCGCCACCGCAAGCACCCGCCAGTGGAAGGACCTGGTGACTCCCCCGCAGAAGTCCCCGTTTTGGGCGGGGTTTGGGGGAATCCCGGGCCCTACTTAGATTCCACCCCCTGGCTGGGCTTCCACCATCGCTTGTGGTGGCCAGGGGACCACATCTGGTTACAGTAGGATCCAGCCATGGATCCCCCCAAAGGGTCCCATTACCAGCCGGCGGATTGGACTGTTTTGCCCCCCAGTCCCAAAAATAGGAAAACAGGCGCAGCACCCTGGCCAGCTGTCCACCATGTTGCAGAAACTCATCACCCCAGCAGCAACCTTGCCTTCCCCTTGGTTGTTCCCCCTTCCACAGTTCATGTGGCTCTGGGGGGGCCCCAAGTTTCGGCTGTCGCCCCCGAGCAAGTCCGGGACCCGAACCTTCGGGGGTTTCACTCAGTGTTTTTTGCACGGGGAGCTGGGGCCCTAAGTTCCTGTCTGAAGTGCAAAAGTGGTTTTCGGGGGTACCCTGTCTGGGGAAAGGCCCTGGAAGGCTACACCTTGTGGGACGGGAAACGATCCAGTGATGGCGGACCCGGGATTTCCCCGCATGTTTCGGGAAACACCCCTCATCCCGCTGAGAAGCCCTCCAAAAACCTTGCCGGGGGGCCCCGTCTGTAGGAGACTACGCGGTGCAATTCGCACCTTGGTCTCAGAGCTGTCATGGAACGAGGCCCCGCTCTGTGTCCCACCTTCAAAAAGGGTTCTAAAGCCGATTAAAGGGGCTCTTGGGCCCGCGAGACATCCCATTTTCCCCGTGACTTTTCCGGTTAGCTCCCCCCTTTTGTGTGCCTTTACGAAGGAGGGGGGAATTGGGCAAGAGCGTCAGCACCCAAACCCTCCCCGGTTTCCCCGCCTGGCCCCGGTACCCAGGGGCCCTCCTGGCCACAGTCCCCAAAAAACCCCCAAGGGCCCATGCTTAAAAGGGCTGCCTCACGAGCAAGAGTTGGCCCAGTGTCGGCAAAGGAATTGTGCCTCTACGTGGCACCCCAGTGCCTTTCCGGAGGATTTGCCCCAAGCATCCCAAGCTTGGGGAACTCCCCCACCTGGTTCTGTGGGAGAGGCATCCTAGGTGCAAACCCCTTTCTCCCCCCTGCTGATGCCAGTACGGTCGTGTCAAAAAGGGAATTTGTTCCAAGTCCGCTTTTCGGGTTTTGGGGCTCAGGGGAACTTTACCCATCGTATCTAATAAAAAAAGTATCTTTCCCGGGGGCCCGTCGGGAGAAACCGCTGTGATCCGTCTGGCGGGGAGGCTTGCGACCCACCATTTGCCCCCAAAAGTCACTGTCCCTCCACGTGGGGGCCTAATAAGGAAGAAATCCTTCTAGGTTGCCCGCTCCTCGTCGGGGTCCCCTCGGATTTCCCTGGTTTTCCCACTCTCCTAGCTGTACTGGAGGGAGAAGTAATCGTTGGTCCCAACTGTGGGGGCATTGGTGGCGCCTCCCCGGGTGTTTTCCCTGTCCCGCTCGACCCTTCGCGAGCCCCCCTGCCGGTCGCCCCCGAGTTCTGGAATACGCTGTGTGTTTCTGAAAAACAAGCTGAGAGTCTTCCCTCGCATCGTCTTAACTCCCCGATTGACTTTTTTCCTGGCATCAGCCCTCTGGGGGGCGAGTTAACCCTTTCCCGTTCCAGAGACACAAGCTAATGAGTACATCCAGGAAAATTTCCCGGAAGGGGTTCATTCGAAGTCCCCCCCCCCGCGCTGCATGGTTCTTTTTTGTAAAGAATAACGAGGGTTTCCCTTACGGCCCTGCATAACTCCCGGGGTCGAACAAGTTACGGTAAAAAACCCGGTACCCTCTGCCTTTGTCAAGGGCTTTTGGGCCCCTGCAGGGGGCAAAGATCCCTCCAAGTGGATCTGAGGGGGCCACAATCTGGTCCGAACCGCGGGCGATGAATGGAAGCGGCCTTCAAACCAAGGGCGGGCACTTGGTACCCGGTGATGCCCTTCGGACTATGTAATGGCCCCCCCGTTTCCGGAGCTCGTAAAAGAATTTCCGGACCTCCTTAACCCTGGTGTGGTTTTCCTCGAGTATCTTGGTGTACTCTCCCGACCTCAACCCCCCGCGTAGTCCGTCAGGTGTTTGAAGCATCTAAAGGGGAACCATCTGTAGCCCCGCTTGGGGGAAATGCCTTCCCAAAAAACTAGCCTTCAGTTTTGGGATACATCATTTCTGACCCAAGGCCTAGGGGACCCACGAAACGTCGGCCCCTGTTGCGTGGGCCACGCCCAGTCAGCATTCAGCGTTCCTGGGGGTTTTGAACCCCTACGCCAATTTTTCCCCACTTTTTAGCAGTGGCTTTCCCAGGGCAATTACAAGAAAAGCCAACCCCCGAGCTGGCCCCCGAAGTTGAAGAGGCATTTCTAAGCTCAAGACTGCCTTTTTCCCAGCATCTACCTATCGCGGTCGGGGCCCCGCGAAACCCTTTTACTTGGAAGTGGATGCCCCGTCTGTGGGGGTCGGGGCAGTTTTACCAAAAAGGGGGCCCCCCCTGCAAGACCGTAATGTTGGCTTTTTTTTCCAAACGTTCTCGGCCCCCAGAGAAAATACACGATTGGTGACCCGGGGCTATAGTATAAAACTGGCGTTGGAGGAAAGGGGGTTTTTTGGAGGGTGCTCGCCACCCCCATCCGCATCTATTCGGGGCCACAAAAACCCCCAATACCCCCAGATGGCTCGGACTTAACCCACCCGGGGGGTGGTCGTTTCTTCTCCCGGGTTTGACTTCCAAATCCCTTCCGGCCCCCCAAGAAGAACGTGAAAGCCCACGCTCTTCCCCTCCCCCGACATGTTTTGGGGGAAAAGACTACTCCAGAGCACATAATTTTCCCCCGAGGGTTTATCTCGGCTGCTCCCGTTGACCTCCGAAAAGGGCCCCCGGGGAAAACCTACACGCCCTACTCTCCGCAGGCATTTTAAATGGGGACTTTTCTCCTTGGGGGCCGGTCATCCCCGCCCAAAGACGTTCCTCTTGAATCCCGGTTTATTTGGGGGCCAGAGCTCGTTAAGGTGTCAAGGATTTTTTTCAGTCTTGTTAAATTTTGCCCCAAAAAGATGCCTCGTCACAAACCGGCAGGCCTATACAACCCCTTTTCCTCCCCCAATAACCATGGCCAACATTGTATGGATTTTAACCGATCTCCCTTTTTCGGCTGGCAAAACCATTTTTTTGGGTGATCACAGATCGGTTTTTCCAAGATGGCCATTTTGTCCCTTTTCAGGCCTGCAGTTCCCCCCGCCTGGGGGGCATTCTTTCATAGGGTTTTTTCCAATGGGCTCCCCCCACAAATTTCTTGGATCGGGGGGTTTCCGTTTTTCCCAGGGGGTTTTTGGGGGAGCCTTGTGCCCCCAAATCCCGGTGAAGTCGACTTCTTTCCGCTTACACTTCGCGAACGGGCCCGGTGGGGAGGGGCAACAGGGGCCTGGGATGTTACCTCGCCCCTTTTTTCCCGCACGCCCAAAAGATGGTCCCAATTGCGCCATGGGCGGAATTCTCTTATAATCTCTAGATTCAGAGTCCCCGGGGGCCCTCCCCCTTCTAAACGTATATGGGCGATCCCCCCCCACCTCTCCCTCTGGCATCTCCTTGAGGTTCCGGCGGCGGATGCACTGGTCCAGGATTGAAGACCATTGGTCCCCCGACCCCAAGTCTCTGATCCATGCTTTTGAGCGCACGAAGACTCAAGCCGTAAAAAAGAATCCCCCGCCTGTCTTTCCCCAGGGGGACAGGGTGGTGTCGGCCCGATATGTCCGCCCCTTAAGTTTCCTTCCTACAAAAATGGGACCCCGCTTCCTGGGTCCCTTTGAGGTTATTAGCCGCATTTTTCCGGTCTTTACAAAAATCCGGCTCCTCCTACCTTTAGATTTACAATGCATTCCATGTTATTACTAAAACCCCCGGTTCTTTAACCCCTTCTCTCAAAGCTGTCCCCTCCGTCTGGGCTGATGCCCCAAAGTCTTTGAGGGGCAAGGAGACTTGGGGAAGGGGAACAGAGGGGGAAACGATATTTTTAGTTGATGGAAGGGGTTCGGCCGAGAGAGGGTTTTGGGGGCCGGGGAGAACATCCTGAACCGCATTTCCCAAAATTCCTCCCCTCCGGGAAGAGAGGGGGGGGGGGGGGAAGGGGGGGGGTACTGTCACGGGTGCCCCTGAACCCTCGACCCGGGGGCGCAGGCGCATCCCCCGGGACCCGACACCCGGCGGCGCCCGCCCCGTACGTCGGTTTTGGGGTCCCCTCACCCCCCTGCCTTGCCGGTGTCACTTTTCCCCGGCCCAAAAATCCTGCTCTGTCTGCCTTGTCCGCGTACCCGCGCCCCCCCTCCCCCATGGGCGCGGGCGCCGGGACTGGAAATTTAAAGGACAGTGGCCGGTAATTGGTCATTGCCCCGGGGACTTTTCCCATTTTAAATCCGGCCTCTTCCCCGGCAATTTGCGGTATACTATGTGACGATTACGTTGACTATCGTCATCGGGTCGTAGTCGAATCGGCAATTACAATAAAAAATCCTTGTCGATAATGTTTCGCCGATGACCTTTAAGTTATGGGGAGGGGAAAAACCTTTTCAAAACCCAAAGAGGATTTGGGGAAGTGGAATTAACATCCACACGTCAAATGGATACGTGCTACATCTTAGGCAACACCTTTAGGTTAAAAAGCCACAAAAAAAAAATCAAAAACCATTCACTACCCCTGTCTTGCACCCGCATGACCCTTAAACCTCATACTGAAACGGACTTGGTGGGATCCGCGGGACCACCGCAGGCGATGATGCAAGCCCGCCGGGAAAAGGATCAAAGTACCCCCGGTTTTTCAAAGCCTGCCGAAAAAGCGGGGGGACTTCTGGGGTTTGAGCTCCAGGCCCGTCCCCCCTGAGTGACTTGCCTGGGGCGGCCCCCGGGGGTGCAGGAGGTACAAAATACCCCCAGAATCGTAGGGGGGGCAGGCAGAGGGTCAGGCAGCGAAATGGTTCGGGGTCGGGGACAGGGGACAAGGTCAGGCAGGCAGCAGGGTTGGGAGTGAGAAAGTAGCAAGGGTCTGGTACACGGCAAGGAAATAACTATCGGGAACGCTTTCACAAGGCACGGGGCAACAAAGTCCAGGGGGGAAGTGACGGGGGACCAAAACAAAAATAAGACAGCGCCCGGCAATTAGCCAATTACCGCGCACTGTCCCTTTAAAAACTACATGAACGGCGCGGCGCCCGCCTAGGGGCGCGCATGCGCATTCCGGCCAGCAGGGACGGGACCGAAGGGAGGCGGTCAGGTGAGGAGACGGGAGGGAGCACCACGGGCGGCGGGGGCCCCCGGGGGGCCCCCGACCCCGGGGGCCCTGCCCCGGGGGACACGGGGGGCCCGCGGCCCGTGGACCGGACCGCGGGAACCCTTTACAATGACCCAAAAATTAAAAAAAGTCCAGAAGGCAGTATGATTTGAACCACTTTTTACTTAAACGGACATGATACCCTGTTTTGGAAGCAGCAGAGCCCCAAACCCGCATGAACCCGTTTAAAAAAGTCCCGGGAAAAAAGGAGTTTTTCAACCACCATTTTATTTAACGGGAATTAAAAAATTTCTGTTTACCGCGTATGACCATTAAACCTTCTAAAACCCACAGTTTAAAAAAGTGCGGGAAATAGTTTTTAAACCCAACATTTTTATTTTTGAACGGACATTGCTATACCTGCCTGGACCGCGTAGACCATTAACCGTCGACCCACAGTTTAAAAAAGTGCGGAAAAAGGAGTTTTTCAACCACCTTTTAGTTAAAAGGACATTGAAAATACCTGTTCTGTCCCCACAGTATACCATTAAACCTGTTGACCCACAGATTAAAAAGTGCGGGAAAAGGTTTTTTCAACCACCATTTTATTTGAAGGGACATTGACTAAAATTGTCTGTACCGCAAAATGCCCATTAAACCTGTCTGACCCAAAATTTAAAAAGTCCGAAATAGGGTTTTTCAACCACCTTTTTTGTTTCACGGACTTTTGACTATACCTGTGGGGGGCCCAAAGCAGGCCCCAAACCTGCATGACTCAATTTAAAAAGTGCCAAAAAAAGGATTTTTTAAACCACCATTTTTTTTTCACTGGACTAGACTTACCTGTCCTGGCCACAGCTGACCCTAAACCTTTTTGACCCACAGCACAAGTGGCACATGCAAATTTTTTACATGCTGTCATTTAGTATTTTTTTTTTGGAAACTGACATTGTTTACAAATTTTATTTAGGAAGTTTTAATTATAGTTTAATTTATTATCTTTTTTTTAAGTGTAAAACATCAACTACACCCCTCCCCTGCATTTTTAAAAGGTTTTTTTACACTTTAAAAATTTGGTTAATTCGCGCACACCCAAAAAGTAAAAAAAAATGTCCAATCCCCCAAAACACTTCTTATTGAGAAGACATTTCCCCTCCTGGCTTCGGGAAAATGATTCGCAATCAATTCAATGGTTTCATTTTCCTCCAAATCCTTTTTCATTGATTAGGGACAACTTCCCGGAGACAAATGTTTCGACCCCCTAGTGACTCCGCCCCAGAAAATTTTAACCCCAAAATGTGCAATTTTTTTGTCCAGCCCCGGGGCCCTTTTTGAATACTTAACCCCACAGAAATCACCTTTTTTTAAAAACTGTTTTTTTTTGGAAATTTAACTCCCCTGTTGCCCCTAACGGTGATAGCTAGTGGGCGCAGCCCTCGTTAACAAGAGGGCCCCTGCAGGGGGAACTACAGGGGTGCGGGGAGAGCCCAGGGGGTATGTCTGTCATCTATTAAACACGCAGTTTAACAGGGGCCCGGGGTACAAATGGGGCGGTAGAGCCCCGGGGTGGCGTCCGAATCTTTTAAAACCGGTAAAAATGCCCCTTATGACGCAGAACAAAACATCGTGCTGAACAGAGTGCGGAAGTGGAGTAAAACCCCCCAGCCTTTCCCAGCACCAGTCAAGACCTGGGAGCCTTCCCCCCGTAGATGCGGACCAATTGAGTTTATTGGAAATACTGGGGGCTAACGCCCTGTTTTCCCCCCAGGGGCCCTTTTTTTTGGGATTCTTTTTTTCCCTTTTACTCAACTGCTGGGGAAATTGTTCTGTTTTTTTTTCTCTGCCGTCTCCATACTCCATGTCCCTGTAAACCTCATCTGGGCAAGTCTTCCTGTACCTCCCCTTTTACAATCAAGGAAATTTTTTTTCCCCTATTTTGTACTGCAATTTTTAGTAGTTTAATTCTAGAAACACATTTTTTAAAAAAGGAGGAATACCCCCAGTCCCTTTTTTTTCTTTTTTAATTTTATTAAATGGTTTTCAATACAGGGATTGCAACATTTTAAGACTTGAAAAACAAGTCATTTTTCAATATTTGTCCATTAACATGTCCTATATTCCCGTTTCTGACAGCACCTCACCCCTTTAGCCCCTCTTGACAATTTTGAAGAACAAATCTGTTAGAAACCACATTTTTTTTCAATAACCCGTATCTAGCTGCATTTCACACAAAATGCCCCCCAAAAAACAAAACATGACCATGAGCCCCCTTTTGGGCAATGTGAAAACAATTCTGTTAGAAAAAATTTATTTTTATAAAGGACTTGGGATAGCTGTATGTACGCAAAAAAGCCCCCAAAAATTCAAAGCATGATCCTTTAGCCATCTTTGACAATTGTGAAGAACAAATGTCTGTTGAAACAAAATTTTTTTTAATAGGACCTGTTAAGCGCATGTCGCAAAAAATGCCCCCCAAAATTTTTAAAACATACCCTTGAGCCACATTTACAATTGTGAAGAACAAATGTCTGTTTAAAAATTTTTTTTATAATAGGAACCCTTTTTAGCTGATGTCACCAAAATGCCCCCAAAAAAACAAAAAAAAGACCCTTGAGCACTTTTTACAATTTAAGAACAAATTTGTTTGAAAAAACATTTTTTAAATAGGACCCTTGTTGCTGCATTTCAAAGACATACCCCAAAAATTTTAAAAATGATTCTCGCCATGTTAAAAATTTTAGGGTGAAAGCCACTCAAAAGCCCATTTTTTTCCAAAGGACCATATTATAGTGTATCTCACAGCACTGACCTCAAAAACCCTTTACAATGTGAAAAATGCTCATCTTTGAGTTTAAAAAAACCGTTTTTTACTAATATAAAAAACACAAAAAGCTTAATTACCCCCTTTAATATAAATTTGCCCCACAGAAGTCACCAGGAAAAAAATTAATGGTAGTGGGGTAAAGGAAGGGTGTGGATCCGTTGGGGCCCCGCAGCGGTGGCAAGTAGCCTACCCGGGAGCGGATTTAAGTGGGGCCCCCGGGTTTTGGGAGGTTGGGGGAAATTTATTTAAAAAATTAGAACTCTTTTGACTTTTTTATCCATTGCTTTTATAAGAAAATTCTGTATACTATTTTTATGAATCATTCTCTAACCTATTTCCCTTTCCAATTAAAAAGATATTATACTCGAAAGCACACTTCTGCAAGACAAAGCCTTTAGGAATACCTGTCTTGAATGATGCTGAAGACATTTAAAATGGATTCACTAGGATTAACAAGAAAATAGCTTAAGCAAAGCAGACTAATAGAAACCCCAAAAAAGAAATCATTTTTACTTTGTTGCGACAACCAGCATCCCGGGGGCATAAAAAAAACGGACAGTTTCAAACGGCCCCGACGGTTTTTAAAATTATCAAAATGCAGAAAAATATTACATATAAAGAACTTTACTTGAATTTTTTTTAACTCGCCATCCAATTCAAATAACAATGACAGCTAACACAAGCTATGATAAATGCTTACAAAAACAAATATAAAATGCTGTCTTCCCGTATTAAACAGAGTTTTATTATCCATCACCCAGACTGGATAAACTTATTGGGGGGGCCCCCCGCTGCAGCAAAATACACCAAC
>JAODAL010042691.1:0-34551 GCA_025379985.1 Phyllomedusa bahiana
AATTTTTTCACACATGTCCCCCTATATGTTTTCAGTACAGCAGCGCACAGTTCACAAATACAGCCACCTAACAGTCCTCTCTTTTAGCGACTGACAAATTGCCCCTTTAACCCATAATAGCAACAAGAGGTGTGCAGACAGCCTATCACACCCCTTATATACCCACCAAGCCAGCTCACACCACACGACTTCCTTTGTGAGCTGCTGATGTAAAACGTATAATGTGGTCATAATAATGTGACTGGGCCTATGTCCGCAGTGATTAGCAGGTATCATATATATTTGACACATACAATTTTCTTATTTTTAGTGCCATATATGAAGAAGGCGTGAATGCGTCACCCCGTGCTCTGTCACGTATTCATGTAAGGAGGCTGTCATAGTGATAAAGACATGGCACAGGATTCTTTATTGGTTTGCTGCTGACAGATTTACACATTGGGTCAGAACATACATAGTATCCAATATAACTTCATTATGAAGTGATGTCACCGTGCACACCGGCCACACAAACGCATGCGGTAAACACGGGGCTCTGAGGTGCAGCACACGCATCGGGCTCAATGCTGCCAGGTCACGTGACGCGCGGCGGTCACGTGCTCTTACCTGCTCTATATACTGCCGCACTCTCTTCCTCAGACGATCTAAATTCATGATTGCGGTTATTAGTAACTGACGCGGAGAGAGCCAGGCGCGCTCCCGGCCTCCGCTGCTCTGTGGGCGACCCGCTGCTGACTGTGTGCACTGTGCCCCCGAGCTGCAGCACCCGTCTCCCCCGCTATCACTCCCGGGTGTGCTACAGCATCAGCAGGGCTGCATCAGGATGAGTGTTACACACATCATCCGCCGGCCGGAAACCAAAGCCCCATACGGTGGTTCCGCGCTAACTACTGCCAGCAAGCACTGGCTGCACTGCATCGATGACGTGTGGCTGAACCAGGGGACACCTGAGATTTACCAAGAATACATCAATTTATCATCCTCTGGGATCAGACACATCACAAAGACGTGCATAAGGGAACTAGTGACAGGAATTCCAGAGAAATGTCTGACTCCTTCATATCAACAAACTCCAGAAGTGTATTTTTTATCAAATAAAACCTGCATTTATAAACTGGGGCTCTTGGTTTGGGGAATGTTCACACCTCAGATTTTGATGTGGAATCTGCATCCCACTTGAAAAAAAAAAGTTACACATCACCAGTGTTAGACTAAGGTTCCTGAGGCCCATTAGTGGAGTTGATTCTTGTGGCCCATCAGTGGAGTTGATTCTTGGGGCTCACCAGTGGAGATGTTCTTGGAACCCATTAGTGGAGTTGATCTTTGGGGTGCGTCAATGAAGTTGATTCTTGGGGCCCGTCAGTGAAGTTAATTTTTGGGGTCCATCAGTGGAGTTGATCCTTGGGTCCCACCAGTGAAGTTGATTCTTGGGGCCCGTCAGTGAAGTTCATTCTTGGGGCCCATTAGTGGAGTTGATCCTTGGGTCCCACCAGTGGAATTAATTCTTGGGGCCTGTCAGTGAAGTTAATTTTTGGGGTCCATCAGTGGAGTTGATCCTTGGGTCCCACCAGTGAATTTGTTCTTTCTACCCGTCAGTGAAGTTCATTCTTGGGGCACAGCAGTGGAGTTGATTCTTGGGGTCTACCAGTGGAGTTGATCCTTGGGGCCCACCAGTGAAGTAGAAAGTTGAGGCCCAACAGAGGAGTAGATTCATTCGGCCCAACAGAGAAGTACATTCATGGGGACCACCAGAGGAGATGATACATGCGGCACGTCAGTGAAGTTGATTCTTGGGGCACTCCAGTGGAGATGATTCTTAGGGTCTACCAGGGGAGATGATTCTTGGGGCACCCCAGTGGATTTGATTCTTGGGGTCTACCAGTGGAGTTGATCCTTTGGGCCCATCAGTGAAGTTGATTTTTGGGGCCCACCAGTGGAGATGATTCTTGGGGCCCATCAGTGAAGTTGATTTTTAGGGCCCGTCAATGAAGTTGATTCTTGGGCCCGTCAGTGAAGTTAATTTTTGGGGTCCATCAGTGGAGTTGATCCTTGGGTCCCACCAGTGAAGTTGATTCTTGCGACCCGTCAGTGAAGTTCATTCTTGGGGCACAGCAGTGGAGTTGATTCTTGGGGTCTACCAGTGGAGTTGATCCTTGGGGCCCACCAGTGAAGTTGATTTTTGAGGCCCACCAGTGGAGATGATTCTTGCGGCCCGTCAGTGAAGTTCATTCTTGGGTGCCACCTGGGAGATGATTCTTGCGGCCCGTCAGTGTAGTTAATTCTTGGGGCACTCCAGGGGAGATGTTTCTTGGGGTCTACCATTGGAGATGTTTCTTGGGGCAACCCTGTGGATTTGATTCTTGGGGTCTACCAGTGGAGTTGATCCTTTGGGCCCATCAGTGAAGTTGATTTTTGGGGCCCACCAGTGGAGATGATTCTTGGGGCCCATCAGTGAAGTTGATTTTTAGGGCACGTCAATGAAGTTGATTCTTTATACCCACCAGTGGAGTTGATTCTTGGGGCACACCAGTGGAGTTGATTCTTGCGGTCTACCAGTGGAGTTGATTTTTTGGAACCCACCAGTGGAGTTGATTCTTGGGGACACCAGTGGAATTAAATCTTGGGGCGAGTCAGTGAAGAAAAATTTAGGCGACCAACAGAGGAGTTGATCCTTTGGTCCCACCAGTGAAGTTGATTCTTGCGGCCCGTCAGTGAAGTTCATTCTTGGGGCCCACCAGTGGAGTTGATTCTTGGGGTCTACCAGTGGAGTTGATCCTTGGGGCCCACCAGTGAAGTTGATTTTTGAGGCCCACCAGTGGAGATGATTCTTGCGGCCCATCAGTGAAGTTCATTCTTGGGGGCCCACAGTGGAGATGATTCTTGCGGCCCGTCAGTGAAGTTCATTCTTGGGCCCACCAGTGGAGATGATTCTTGGCCCCCCGTCAGTGAATTTCATTCTTGGGGCATCCAGTGGAATGATTTTTGGGGTTACCATGGAGATAAAATTCTTGGGCACCCCAGTGGATTTGATTCTTGGGGGTCAACCAGTGGGGTTGATCCTTGGGGCCCCCACCATGAAGTTGATTTTTTGGGGGCCCATCATAAAGTTAAATTTTTGGGGCCCACCATGGAGATGATTTCTTGGGGCCACCAGTGAGTAAATTCTTGCGGTCTCCCAGGGGATTTTTGATTCTTGAACCACCAGGGAGTTGATTTTGGGGCCACCAAAGTGGAGTTACTTTTGGGGCCCACCAGTGGAAAATTAATTTTTTGGGGCCCTGTCGGAAGTTAATTTTTTTGGGGTCCCCCGTGGAGATGATTCTTGGGGGCCCCAATCAGGAGTTGAATGTTGGGGCCCCATCTTTTTGATGATATTGGTCCCCCATCATGGATTGATTCTTGGGGGCCACAAGTGGAATTGTTTTTGGGGGTCCTTGTACGCTACAGACAGGTGACATCCCTCTTTTTTTTTTTGCCTCTTTCTCTGCTTTTCTTCCTGAAAAGTAGCCCAACGCCTGCTATTTTCAGGGGTCCACCATGCCCAGAAGCCCACCATGTTCAGGGGCCCACTGGGGGTTTCCCATCCTCCCAACTGGGCCAGTCTGAGTCTGCGTATCACTTCTTTGATGGGCAATCCAAACAGATTCCACATCTGCCAGCCGCGACGCAAATTAGCCCTACTGAAATGGGGCTAATCCAGATCCACAGCAAAAATACACCACCACAAAGTGAAAACCTGCAGCAGAAATCCAAGGCGATTGCCTCAGATTTCTGCCTCAGATTCTGCATAATATTGTTCCACAAGAAAAATCTAATGTGTGAACATGATCTCAGAACCTGGCATTCTGACAATCGGCAGGCAGATACCACGTACATTTCATATATTTGACTGCATGGCAGCCATCAGAGCAGTATAGCCCGCTGTAAGGGGCCCAGCCACAAGGATGTAGTAGAAAGTGACCCAGTCACAGCTGCCCCCACTACCTGCTGCTGAACTACTGCAATGGGGTTGTACAATTTGAATTGGTAAAGAAACGGCTTCAAAATTCACGGGGACCTTTTCAGTTTCCAAAGTAAACTATATAGGCCACAAGAAAGCAGAGTCCCCACTTGTTTGTGCTAATCCACCAAGCCCCTGCCAGGGTTCTCCCCTCCACCCTCCTCCTGTTAAGTCTTTGTTTCCATTCTCCCAATTCCGTTACCATCCTTCTCCCTCAGGAACTCCTGCCTACCTACAGTATCCTACCCGCATGCTACTTCAAATCACCCTTGCCAGACTACATATCTACACAGCTACCTACTTATGCACTGGAGGGCCTACATACCTATTTATAACAGAGAGCCCTACCAAATGGGAGGCTTAGCTACATAATGGATGACTTACCTAATAGGGATCTACCTCCCCAATGGGGGCTTACATGTTTATATACCTAATGAGGAGGCTCACCTAATTATTCGGGTCCTACCTATTGGGTGACTTCCAACCCAAAGTGGGGACTTACCTAACTACCTACTGTACCTAGTAGTAGGCTAACCTACATAATGGGGAAAATACATACCTAATGGGGGCTTACTTACCTACCTAATGAGGTTGCTTCCCTACCTACCCAATATGGGGCCTACTTAACTACCTAATGGGGAACTTATTTTCCTATTTAATTGGGGGCCTATCTACATGTCTAATAGGAGAATAACTACCTACCTAATGAGTGGTTAACCTACTGAATAGGAGAGGTCTACCTATGTATCTGCCTACCTAACATGGATGCTTCCTGCCTAATCTTGTTTTAGCTACCCAGAAGGGGCTCTACCTATCTACCTGCCTACTTTGGGGGATTACTGCATGAGAGGATGTACCTACTACATGGCACAAAAGAAGACAAAAACCTGGGGCACAAATGGCAGCCCTATAACCATATGAGGGAATTTTTACTGTTTAGGGGGAATTGTTACTGTGAGTGGCACCAATGAGGTCATTATCATTTGGAGCACTATTAATAAGCCTAAGTTATTTGTTGTCAGGGCTGGATAGAGATGAAAACAATGATGCCTATCAGAAAAGACAACACCTGTGAGTCCCTGAATGAAACTCTATGGTAATCATATATATACGGTCCATAAAACACCTGTGTACAATTAGTATCTACCATTATATGGCAATTGTATGTAATTTTAGTCTTAGTGTTGTAAGTTTTTTCAGAATATATGTTTTTTTTACTCCAATGGGGTGATATTTGGTCTTGGTTAAGTTTTTTTTTTTTGGGCCCCCCTGTATATGGGTTATAGGTAATATTTGGCTAAGTACACTGACTTTCTCCATTAACAGTATAATGATAATATTTGCTCCCCACATAGTTGTATTATTTGCTCACTATATTGTCACGGCCCTCGCCACGGTCCATGTTCCGGTTCATGGACGCAGCTGTGCTGTGACTTTCCATCAGGTTACTCGCCCGTCCTTCGCTCCCTGCTGGCGTCCGGTCTCCTCTACTCTCTGCTTGTCTGTGCAGCCGCATGTTTGCGTCTGTCTGCTTGGGGGTGCACATGCAGTACCTTCTTGATTTAAAAGGCCAGCGCCCGACCACCCAACTTTCCTGGAGCAAATGGAATTTTGTCAGGGGCTTTATCACGATGCCTTCCCATTGCCTACTTTAAAAATTATTATTAAAAATTTTTATTTATTTAAAGCGCCATTATTCCCGGGGGCCTGTACATTCAGGGGGTTTCATACACAACATAAAATCCAAACAATACAGTGAAATTAAGAATGACAATTGGACACAGAGGGAGAGGGACCCTACCCCGCGAGGGGTTACAATCTCAAGGAGGGGAAAAAGACAGAAGGTAGGGCAACATTATTGTGGACGGTGAAATGACAGCAGGTTATTGAAAAGGTTTTTCAAGCCGAAAAAATGGGGTTTTTAGGTTGCTTTTGAAGCTGGGGAAAGTGGGGAGGGGGCTGATGTGTTGGGCATGAGTTCCAGAGGGGGTAAGCACGGGGGAAACTTGGAGACGGTTTTGTAGGAGCGATAAGGGGGAAATCAGAGGGGAAGGGCCCCGGAGAGCGGAGAATTGCGTGGGGAATTTGGAAATTAGGCAAGGATGTATGGAGGGGAGAGTTTTTTTGGGGAGCCTTTTGGTCATAGTTAGCAACTTAAATTGATTCGGGGGCAAGGGAGCCAAGGGAAAAGATTTAAAAGGGGGGGAAGGGGAGGAGTAAGGGGAGAAAGGGGATAAGAACGGCGGGAATTGAAATTGTTTGAAGGGGGGAAGAGTGCTAATGGGGGGCCCAGAGAAGGATTTTGCAATTTTAGGCGGGGATACAAGGGGATGGACCACATTTTTGTAGTGTCAAATTGAGGAATGGCGGGTGCAGAGATGTTTTTCAGGGGACGGGAGGCAGAGTTAGGTTTTGGATGTTGGTTTGAAAGAAGAGTGGAGTCGAGGATTACCCCAAGGCAGCGGACTTGCGGAACAGGTGAGAGTAGTTGGTATTCCTGACCCATGCTTTCTGCTGGGTTTTCCGGATTATCGTGTGTTCCCAGTTTTGACCCTCAGCTACATTTAACGGAGTATTCTCTGCCTGGGCCCCCCTCCCGAACTTCGCCTGCCCTTGTTACTCTCTGCTTGCCTTGTCCCTATTGCCTATGACTCTACTTCTCTGCCTGCTCCCCATGTACATCCTCAGCACATCGGCTGTCACCACGAGCGGCCATGTTGGGGTAGCGACCTGGGAGTCCCAGTCCAAACGGCCCTGCGGCGGGCTCTGGTGAATACGGGGGGGCTCCTTAGACTCTGTCCCGATTGGACAGCACCTTCCTGTGACCCAGCAGATCCCCCTCCAGATCGTTACAGTACAACTGGCTATGGATGCTGCCAAAGTGCCTTTGCCAGATGTCTATGATCTCGCAACCAAACTGGCCTGTCAAGGCATCCATGAAAAGCTGCTCTTCCAGTTTCTACAAAGTATTGCAGTTTGTCTCCTTGAAGCCACACCTGCTGTAGTCTTACCTCCAGCAGCCACCACTTGACTTGGTCTCCACCTGCCTTGACCACCGCGCTATGACGGAAATCCTAAGACCTTTCACGGTTTCCTAAACCAGTTTACAATCCATTTTGAGGTACTGGCTGACCAGTTTTACACAGATCGAGCTAATGTAGCCTTCATTATAAGTCTAATATCCGGCGAAGCCCTGACCTGGGTCACACCCCTCTGAGGGTAAGGTGAACTGTTGATAAACCAGTTGGTAAACCAACAGGACCCTTCCACAAGGTCTTTGAAGAATCCTGGCGCACTTCCTCTGCCACGTAATCTCTGCTCCTTCTACGTCTAGGCGATTCCACGGTGGGGCAATACGCCATACCGGTTCAAACGCTGTCCTCTGAGCTAGCCTGAAATAAGGAGCCTCTCAAAGCAGCTTTGCGGACTATTCTCTGCCCTGACCTATCTGCCTGTTACCTGGTTATGTCTCTGCCTTTACTCGCCTTTACCCTATTGACCATGACCCGACAACGGCTCTCTCTGCTCCCCGTGTACATCGTTGGCACATCAGTTGCCATGTCCAACCGGCCTTGTGGCGGTTTCTGGTGATTACTGGGGGGCTTCTAAGACTCTGCTTCCTGGCGTGGTTCGAGTCATCTCCCACGGTGACCCAGCGGATCCACCTCCAGATCGTTACATATATGACCATTGCTTAGCGGTATTATACAGTACATAGAACATTGTCTGATAGCTATTTGTATATTTTAAATTATATAAAATGTATTATATTGGGGATGTACATATACATGGATATTTATAGGCTGTCTGCACTGCCCGCTGCCATGCTGCTTTCGCTCACCTACAATTAGGTGACGTAGGCTCAGAAGCCCCAGCGCTGTATCTTTATTATAAGCCGGTGTGTTTATGTTATCTGCTCCATCTGTAATAGTGTGATGCAAGACTGGACCGGGGCACCATGCAGGCGGCAGAGGCAGCAAGGCAGAAAGCAAGAGACAGAGAAAGAAAGGCAGAGAGAATTTGCCTCAGGTTAGGTCATAGTTTATTGTTGCTAGGTGCTTGCTTATGGACATTTCCTTCAGGAAGGGATAAAAACTACCAACACTGTTCACATAGACAGCAGTTTTAATGTATTTGTCTAGGATATCCTAGCTAGCTTCTTGTTCATGCATGTAGAATAGGTTAGATGTCGCACAGTCACTCCTAGTATAAATATGTATCTGTTCTGAGTGCTCATGGACAGATTACCTCTCCGGAAGATACAATGTAGAATGACCCACGGTACACCACTTGGATGCTTTTCAAAGGTTGAATACTTTATTCTGTACCATCAATAGACAGATCTCCAGCAAAATACTTGTATATTAGATGCAGCAAAAGTATATGGAGAATCCAGACATAATAACATCAAACAAACACTAACAAAATAAAAAAGGAAAATTTTGCAGCAGGCACCATGTTGCCTACGACCGGCCCTGACATCATGTTCATTTCTAAAGCAGATTTTTAACACAAATTTTACCCCTTTAATGAATTAAGGGGAAATCTTTGAAAAATTCACCCAAAAAATTGGCATTTAATACATGCAAATTTTACAGGTTTCCCGGGAAAATTTTGGCTGTGTGGATCCCCCAACATATTTTAAACAGTTTTTTTAAGTTTATTTTGGGGCATCCAAAATTTCTGTAGAAACATCCATTGACTACAATCAAAATCCATCACATTTGGTGAAAAACTGATTTTACTTTTTTTTTAACATGTTCCAGTATTTTTGGTTTCTACTATCGTCCCTTCCATCCCCAATTCTTTGAGGTGTTTTAATAATAAAGTAAAGGAGGCAAAAATCTGCCTCGAGCAGTCCGCGTTGTTTAATCGTTGAAATTCTGTGCTTGCAAGTCTGCCCTTAAAAATACTTTGTGTGAACATCCCCTTTATGGTTCTTAATGAACTAGGAAGTATGGTTGATAGATGATGTAACATCACCATCTTGTGGTCTCTAGAAAGAATAACTCATTGAAGTAAGTATTCTAATATCTAAATCCAGTGTCCATTACCTAAGGGCCATTTCTAGCTATTTAAAACGTATTTTTTAAATTTAGTTTTATAAATGTTTAAAAGCTCCCAAATTTATGAAACATTATTTTATTTGAAGTAAGACCAGGGATCTCAGCAATCATAGTCTACCACTACTTTAATGTTGTTTAAATCTCTTGATTCCGTAACTAAGTATCTTTATGAGCCACAGAAGCAATGCGTTAATTTCTATATAACCTTTTAGATAAAAAAAATAAAATGTCTGAGAAAACATACAGTTGTGGCCAAATGTTTTGAGCTACAAAAATGAAAATTTTTTTTAAAATAAATTTGCTGCTTCATTTTCTTTTTTTTTTTACGATATTTTTCATAATACGAAGTAAAATTTAAAACCTTTCATTAATTTTTAGACTTTTTGAAATTAAAAAAATTTTAGCAAACTCAAAAAACAGTTTTTCCCCATATTTTCAAGACATCTTTTCCCCCTTGGAATGCGGATATCAGCTGGGGCCAACCTTGACAATCCAAAACCCACTTGCTTATAGTCTTCGGTTTATACAGTTTCTTGTTTTTTTCTTGTTTACCATTTTTTGAGTTCCAATTGGGGGGAATCTAGGGGTTTTTCCCGACTAAAGGGGCGAAAGCGACCCTTCACAAAACTGATCTCGGGATGCTGGAAAAAGGACTTGTGATAGGGCTAATTTTTTCTTCTCTGGAAATCATTCTTCCAGATATCCTAAACAGCCCGTAGGGGACTTGATCAGAGAAAATTACCCCATAAAGGATTGACTGCAAAAACTGGGGTAAATTTTTTCCGTAAAGACCCCTTCAGATTGTTTAGGACATCCTGAAGAATGATTGTCTGGAGAAGAAAAGGAGACACAAAACAGCCCTGTTCATCCACCATAAAGAACCTGAACCATCATAGTGGGGGTTGTTTTGCATTCAAGAGAGTGGGGAACCCCTTTCAGTTTTTTCTAAAAATATGCCCTGAATACAAAAGGGATATTAAAAAAAAAATCTCCAAGAAAAATCCAAACGAGCCAGGAGCAATTTGTTGATGAACAAGGCTTTCCAGCATGATGGAGCACTGTGTCACAAGTTAAGAGCCATAACCAAGTGGCTCGGTGAACAATGCATTGAAATTTTTTTTCCATGGCCAAGAAAGTCCCTATAGCTCAATGCCATTAAGAAAGTGGGTGGACATAACACAGAAATTGTGATAAACTCCAAGCACTGATTAGGAGAGAACGCACTGCCATCAGTCAGTATGATATCCAGCATGCCAAGGCAAATTTCAAAAGTTTTTAAAAATAATTTTCAACTTTTTAACCCCTGCACCCATTGCTGCACCCCTGCACCCGTTGCAGCAAGTTTTGACCTCCCTGACAGAGCCACATTTTTTAAATCTGTCATGTGTCACTTTATGTGACAATAACTTTTTAACACTTTTACCTATCCATGTGTTTTCTCGTGACACATTGGCTTTTAAATTATTACTTTTTTGGGCTATACAATTCTTTTTTTATTTTTGAAAAAACAAAATTTCCCTGAAATTTTTGGGAAAAAATTTCAATTTCCAAAATTCAAAAATTCACGTGAAAGACAGAAGTTATCCCACGCAAAATATTTATAACACATATCCATATTCCCATTTTGGTTTACATCATTTTTTATTTTTTACAACATTATGGGGCTTAGACATTTAGGGCAACATGTCAGAAAAGTGGTGCCAGTTTTAAGGCACATTAAATGAGTGTATAATGCACCTGAATAAATAAACAGTCAAAAATTTTTGGGGTGTGGTAGCCTTGATCATATTTAATGCGCCTAATTTAGGCGTATACCAAAAAAAGGCCCTAGAAATCATTGCAGCAATTTGATCCCTACTTTTGGCGCATCCCAAAAATGTAAAGGGCCTATTTTTTGGGGTGCACAGTTCATTGATATAGAAATATGGGGGTCAACATTTTTTTGGTGCAAAAAACACCAAAAAAATGGGGGAGCCTTTAATGGACAGGGCCCCTTTTGTAGTAACTTTTTTACATTTTTTAAGAAAAATTTTTCAACATTATTTTTTTAGGGACCACCCCCTTCGACATTGTTTGAGGGGGGCCCCCATTTATACCACCATAAATGACTTAATTTAAGAAACTACACACCTTATAATATTCAAAACAGCATGGAGGAAGTTTAATAATCAACTAGGTGTTTCAAAGAAATTAAAGAAAAGTGGAGGTGACATTTCAAGATTTAACTTTTCTTGCAGATTTTCAACTTTTATCCATTATTCACTGGAACACGGTAGATGTGATCACGGAAACGTAACTGAATATATCCTAGGGTGTATTTAGTATATTGACCCCACAGACCTTTCACAATTTTTTTTAGCATTCGGCTGTGAAAATCAATAAATTTTTTTCCAACAATCTGCAATTTTAGCTGAAAGTGTTTAATTTTTAAAAAGGAAACCGGAAAAAAAAAACCCCAAAATTTGAACAATTTTTTCCAAGTTCACAAAATTATTTGGGTGTAAACGCTGTTTGGGGGGTAGGCAGGGCAAAAGGGGGAAAAATATGTAACCTCTGGAACACAATTTTGGGGGCCCTTTTTTTACAAAGCCCGCAAAGTACCAGAACAGTTTAAAAACCTTTCAGAATTTCCCTATCTTGGAAAAATTTAATTACAAAAAATTTTTTGGCTGTACAGGTGTTCCATAATTTTTTTTTTTAGCACTGGGCCCTGAAAATGGGGGAGGAGGGAATACAGTTCCACCATTATTTTTGGGCTTCATTTCTACAGCATTTGCCGTGCGGCAAAAGTGACATGATAACTTTACTATGCAGGTCGGTACAATTCCAATGATATAACTTTTATATACAGTGTCTTGTGAAAGTATTCGGCTCGCTTGAACTTTTCAACCTTTTGCACAATTGTGAAGTGCAACGAAATTTATTGGATATTTTAAACTTTTGTAAGAAAGAAAGCAAATTGAAAAGTGGGGCGTGCAATATTATTCGGCCCCTTTACTTTCAGTGCAGCAAACTCACTCCAGAAGTTCAGTGAGGATCTCTGAATGATCCAATGTTGTCCTAAATGACTGATGATGATAAACATAACCCACCTGTGTGTAATCAAGTCTCCGTATAAATGCATCATGAAGACCAAGGAACAAACCAGGGAGGTCCGTGATACTGTTGTGGAGAAGTTTTTCTTATAATAGGTTTTTATTGGAACAATTTTATACATAAACATATAAAAACATGCACGCAAAAGATGAACAAAGGCACTACTATATAAGTACGAGAGTCCAGTGAATAAGTAATCAAATCATCAGGTAGGCCTTCAACACTACGACCAAGAATGACAGGTCAACATACAAAACCTAATACGCGCCCACTACCGAGAGGCGGAGCCAACCAGACTCCCCACTCACCAGTGGACAATGAGTATAGACATTTATTAACCTATAGGGTCCTGATACTCCAATAAGTTTAACAGGGGGGGGGGGAAGAAAGGAAGAAGAAGGAAGGGAAAAGGGAATCCTCACCACAGAACACCGGGGAGTCAACAAACGTCATGGGAAAAGCTACAAAACGGGAGGATCCCTCCCAATGGAAGCTTCAATCGCCAAGGGCCCAATCAACTACGTCCGGAACCCCATATAGGAGTAGGGCGAGGACTCGAGGAAAAACTCCATCATCGCCCCAAGAGGGCCCGAAATTCCCTGGAGGACTGATACTGGGTCCACGGCCTCCAAGTGTGCAGTACTTTAATCACCTCCTCGGGGGAATGGGCGATCATCTCCTCCATACAATAAGTAGAGATACCTCCTCCACCCATTCAGCGATGGACAGAGGAACAGATTGACGCCAACGACGGGGATTACGTCTTTGCCGCCTGTAAGAGATGTCTTATCAAAGATTTTTTATAAGAGGATTGCGAAAAAGGGACCATAAATAAAAGGACCGCTTCTGGGCGGTCCGGGATGGAAACCTCGCAACAATCCGAGAATAGCCTGAAGGACCTTTTCCAAAAGGGCCGTAAGGCCTGGCAACCCCCACCATATATGGGACATGGACCCCGCCTCCTGATGCACCTCCAACAGGTGTCTGGGACATTGGGATACCACTTATGAAGCAGAGTCGACACTCTGTACCACCTGAAAGTATCTTAAAGCTTGTTTCCTGCGCTTTGCAGGCTATCACTGCTTTGTGAGTGAGATAAAAGCACTTTCTCCATTGTTCAACAGTAAAAGTCCTCCGAAGCTCTTTCTCCCATGCTTTACAGTAATGAGGGAGATCCTGACAAGAGGAGGAGATCAGCCACTGATAGATCAAGGAGATTAAATGCCTGGGAAGCGTCGGAGCAACACATAGTCTCTCAAACGGTGAGAGTGCTCGAAAAGAGACCCTCTTCGCGATGACAGAGGCAAAGAAGTGCCGAAGCTGCAGGTATTCAAAGTGGTACCTAGGAGAAGGGGGAAGGTCCTGGGTCAACTCCGAAAGGGGTTTCAAGGCCCCCCTGTCCTGTACCTGTATTGCGAGAAGCGGGTGAGACTTAGAACTCCCCAGGAAGGACCTCCCTGAAGTGCCTGGAGGAAATAAATGGTTGTCCGAAATAGGAAACAGGGGACCCATTAAATCTAATAGAGGTACCGGGACCCTACACCTCAGTATAATGGATAACGTATGGGCTGCGCTGAAGGACAGAAGTTTGGGGTCTCGAGATGAAAGGTTCTGTGCCCACGGGAGGGAGAGTATAGCCTGGGGAGAGACTGTCTGTGCGATATATACCCAGAGTTTATCCTGGGGGCTATGGATCAAATCCAAGAACCTGGCATACGCTGTGGCTAGGTAGTACACCCTGCAGTCAGGTAAGCCCACTCCCCCCTCCGTTTTCGGCCTGGACATTATATCCCTTCTGAGTCTGGGGTTGTGGAGAAGTTTAAAACTTGATTTGGATACAAAAAGATTTTCCAAGCTTTAAACATCCCAAGGATCATATGAAATGGAAGGAGTATCAGACCACTGCAAATCTACCAAGACAGCCATCCCTCTAAACTTTCATCTCAAACAAGGAGAAGACTGATCAGAGATGCAGCCAAGAGGCCCATGATCACTCTGGATGAACTGCAGAGATCTACAGCTGACGTGGGAGAGTCTGTTAATAGGACAACAAACAGTTGTACACTGCAAAAATCTGGCTTTTATGGAAGATGTGCAAGAAGGAAGCCATTTCTCAAAGACATCCATAAAAAGTCTTGTTTAAAGTTTGCCACAAGCCACCTGGGAGACACCAAACATGTGGAAGAAGGTGCTCTGCTCAGATGAAACCAAAATGCAACTTTTTGGCCACAATGCAAAACGATATGTTTGGCTTAAAAGCAGCACAGCTGATCACCCTGAACACACCATCCCCACTGTCAAACATGGTGGTGGCAGCATCATGGTTTGGGCCTGCTTTTCTTCAGTAGGGACAGGGAAAATGGATAAAATTGATGGGAAGATGGATGGAGCCAAATACAGGACCATTCTGGAAGAAAACCTGCTGGAGTCTGCAAAAGACCTGAGACTGGGACGGAGATTTATCTTCCAACAAGACAATGATCCCAAACATAAAGCAAAATCTACAATGGAATGGTTCACAAATAAACGTATCCAAGTGTTAGAATGGCCAAGTCACAGTCCAGACCTGAATCCAATCGAGAATCTGTGGAAAGAGCTGAAAACTGCTGCTCACAAACGCTCTCCATCCAACCTCACTGAGCTTGAGTTGTTTTACAAGGAAGAATGGGCAAGAATTTCAGTCTCTCGATGTGCAAAAATGATAGAGACATACCCCAAGCAACTTCAACTGTAATCACAGCAAAAGGTGGCGCTACAAAGTATTAACTTAAGTGGGCCGAATAATTTCTATAATGTTACACAATAGAAATGCATTTGTAAAAAAATTGCGCTTTTATGTCGTCATAACTTTTTTATTTTTCTGTATATGGAGCTGATTAAGGGCTTGTATTTTGCGGGATGATTTGATGTTTTTATTGGTACCATTATGTGGTTCATACGATGCTTTGATTGCTTTTTATTAAGGTTTTTGTGAAAAGTTTTGAACAAAATACAGCAATCCTGGTAGTGTTTTTTTATTTTTATTTTTTACATCGGTCACTGTGTGTATTATAAATGACTTGATAGCTTTACTCAGAAGGTCGATATGATTACAGCAATATCCAATTTGTCTATTTTGTACAGATTTACTGTTTTTACACAAAAAACACATTTTTGCATCACCATAATCTGAGAGACATAACTTTTTTATTTTTCTGTAAACGGAGCAGTGTATAGGCTTGTTTTTTGTGGGATGAGTTGAATTTTTATTGGCATCATTTTTGGAGGGACAAGACTTTTTTATCGTTTTTAAATCCATCTTTTGGAAGACAGGGTGAAAAAGATACCGCAATCCTAAAGGTGTTTTTTTATTTTTAACGACGTCAACAAGGTGATCTCAATACAGATTGGGACCTACTCTAACTTGTTATCTCTCTTTATGTCTGTTTAGACTTCCATGTTTTCAGGGAGAGAAGATCCCAGCTATAATCTGGTTTGGTCTGTGTATAGGTGGGTTGAGTGTAAAACCAAAATGGGGGCAAGCCATTTTTTCAATATGTTTGTACTTCAGTGTACCAAAGAAACATCTTAGAGATCTAAAAACACTAAAGCAGAAATTTGAGTGAAAACCAAAGTTAGTGTAAGTTTAAAAACTGTACTGCACTTCAGACTATTCAGGCAAAAAAAAGTAGCACCTCCTGCAGTAACAGCCATTCTGATTGGTAAGTCATAAGACTAAATTAAATTACCAACAGTTAGAGGACATTGTTTGCCCTTTAGATGAACTACATTGAATAGCCACAAAAGTTCTTTCTATGATTACATAAAGATGACTTGAATTTCTGACAATAAATATTGCACTATTGGACAATATTTTGGTGGAAAAGAATATCTGCGTCAGCTCCTTTGAGGTCAGTAGTCAAGAGACAGAAGTCAAGTTACATAGTTTTGTAAGGCTGACAAACAACATTGCCCTATAGTGTTGATCCAAAGAAAGGCAAAACCCCCATGAGGTAGAAGCCAACTGTCCTCAATTTAGGAGAAAATTCCTTCCTGACTCCAATCTGGCAATCAGAATAAATCTCTGGATCATTCTCCAGAATCCTAGTCACTATTATTGCACTCTAGAAATGCATTCAGACCGTTTTTGAACTCTGTTAGTGAAATTCACCATGACAAGTTTCTCTGGCAGAGAGTGCCACAGTCTCACTGCTCTTACTGTAAAGAATCCTCTTCTATGTTTACGTAGAAACCTTCTTTCCTCAAGACGTAGAGGATGCCTCCTTGTTCTAGATACAGTCCTGGCTACAGTGCTGGGATGATGGGTAGGCAGAGGTAGGCGATCACTTAGGGCTCGTAGCTCTGTGTGCCTGGTTGGGGGCGCATGTATGGAGTAGGTTCAAGAGCTGAGCCCGCTCCATACATGGAAGCCTCAGGCTGTTAGTCACAGCCGGCACCTGCCTTCAACAGCAGGGACCACCTCTGCGCCGCGGAGGCAGGGGGGAGGAGCGACGGCACATGGGTGTCAGTACTGTATGAAGAGACATTAGGGGAGGTTAGATTACACCCCATAACATCCCTGCGTTCTTCTAACAGCATCCTGTTCGCTGTCAGAACAGCAGTACCTCATTGCATAACTGGAAAGAGTAGAGAGAGCTGAGATAACATTCTGTGCTGTGATATCATGTTGTAATGATATGTGGTCATGGTTTTTCTGGTTTTACTCAGTTACTATATGCTGGTGCTGTGTGGTCATGGTGTGGAGGTATTAGTCAGTCTCAATGTGGTGGTGATATGTGGGGGTATTATTTAGTCACTATGTGGTGGTGATATGTGATCATGGTGTTGTGGCATTATTCAGTCAGTTTGTGGTGGTGATATGTGGTCATAGTGTGGTGGTATAATTCAGCTACTATATTGTAGTGATATGAGGTTATGATGTGGTGGTATTATTCAGTTACTATATGGTGGAGATATGTGGTTGTGGTGTGATGGTATTATTCAGTCACTATGAGGTGGTGATATGTGTTCATGATGTTGCAGTATTATTTGGGCTTTGCATAGCAGTATCATTGACAGTATCAGTGTCAGGGCTAGGCTGCGCTCAGTCTGCAGGGATCAACAGGCTGCAGCAGCTGATTAGCGACCCCACCCTGATACACATTCTGCTGGCAGCTCTGTGAGTGACAGAGGCCCAGCCACTCCTGACAGGGGGTGTGTCGCACCAGCCAATGGGAAGACCCGGAGGACGCTCCAATCAGCTACAGGGGCGGTATCCGGGAAACACATTTAGACTCCCTGCAAGCTGAGTGCTGCGCCTGCGAAATTCTCCTGGCTGCCTGATTGCTTGTTTTGTATTTAGTTTATGCTTCTCTGTGTACCTGACTTCAGCTTGTTCTCTTGACCCCGGCTTGTCTTCTGACATTGTACCTCGCTCCCGTTCGTGTTTCACCTCGGCTAGTTTACGTTTATCCCTCTGGTTCGGATTTGTGGCTTGGCATTCCTGATTTGTTATTGACCCGGACTGTTTGACTATTCTGCCTCCTGACGGCCCCCCGCACTCTAGCAGCGCAGGGACTGTCGCCCAGTTGGTGTCTGCCGCCTAGGGCAGCACGTCAAGTGGGCCCAGGGACGGGGTGGGTCAGTCGGGTCATGTCCCCCCTTGCTGACTTTTCGCAGGCCGAAAAAACCGTTACTGCTCTCCCCTTCTATGAACCCCATGACAGCTCTGGTAGAGAGATGCAGGGGCAAACCCCGCTGTCCAGGTTGGCACGGGGTAAAAAGCAGGGTCTACCCAAGTCAGAGTACCCTGTCTCCCCTTCCCCCCGGGGGCCCCCTATGCATTCCCTGCAGGTTCTCAGGCAACGGGAAGGTTTGTGGCTTTTAGAGAGGGATGTCCCCTGTATTTTAGGCCCTCCCAGTACCTCGGGGAATGGGACAAAGAGTGGGAATTGTTAATCCTATTTCAGATTTCCTCCCAGGAGTGGGTTTTCCCGTTACCCCCCCCCCCCTTATTCGCCAGAACTGTCTTCTGTGGAGGTTTTTTCCCGCCTTAGGGGTATTTTTGATGATCCAGAAGGGAAGCGTGGCCGGGCTCAGCTACCACCTTAGGAGGGTAAAAAGGGACTGTGGAGGAGTATTGCTCCGAATTTGGCGTGGTGGTTCATTGGGTGGAACGCCAGCTCTTAGATGTCAATTTAGTTTAGGGTGTGCCCATGGAAGGTTTTTTTGGTGGTTTTACCCAACCCCGGTCTTTAATGAGGTTATTAGCCGTTCGCGGGGACAGACTTTTTTAGGGAGGGGACGTCGAGGAAGGGCTCCCCCCCCAGTGGTATACCCATAGGCACCCTACGCCCCGGGTTTCCCGATATAAACCCAGAGGACCAATGCAAGGGGGGGCTTTTTCGCCACTTACAAGGGACCGTAGAACTTTCGTCGTACCCCGGGATTATTCTTTTACTGGGGTTGAAGATGGACAGGGCCCTCGGGAGTGTCCAAGGGGGAAAGACCGGGTCGGAAAACTCCAGTGCCTGGGGTTTTTGGAGGAAGATCCCCTGGCGAGGGGTTTTTCCATTTATTCAAAAGTTGCGCTACCAGTTAAGATTTTATTTGTCGCGTCTGCTTTGGGGGTGCTTTTGGGATTCTGGATCGCTTTAATTTTTGTTGATGAAATTTTTGTCAAACGTCTGGGCCCCCCTTTGGAGACGCTATTGATTCTCTGGGTTTGTGGTTTTGACTCCCTCCATCCCCGGGGGCAAAATCCAACATTGTACTCCTGAGCTGGAGATTGTCGGTCCATACTTTTAAAAAGTGTAGTTGTTTTTCGGGGGGGGCTCCCCGTGATGGGGTTTTGGGGCTGCCTGGTTTCAGAAACATAACCCAGTGTTTGACTGGAATTCGGTGAATTAGCAAGTGGGGACGCGGTGTATTACAATGTCTCCCTACCAAGGGGCAATACTGAGGTGGAGCAAAAATTTGTTTTTATTTCGTGACTTTGCTGCAGTATTTTCTCAAAAACGCGGAAATACTACCCCCTCATAATCTTCACTTGCCTTGACCTATTGCCTGGAGAGAGTTTTCCAAAGGGGAGGAATATAATCTGTCTGGCCCAGGGACTAGAATAAAAAAAATTATTGCAGAAAGTACAGAAGGGGCATATCAAATTCGGTGTCCCCCATGGGTGCGGGTTTTTCTTTGTGGGAAAAAAGGATGGAGGCCTCCGTCCAGCATGTTCCCGGAACAAATAAAATAAGGGTTAAAAAACCAATACCCTTACCGTTGACCCCGATTTTAAATCAAACCCAGGGAGCAAAGGGGTTTTCCAAGTTGGACCTTGAGGGGGCCCTTTAAAACCCATCTGTATCCGAGAAGGGGGAGGGGAAAACCCGGTTTAAACCCCAACTGAAGCTATTTTGGTATCTGGTGTGCTTTGGGTTGTGTAATCCCCGGCGGTGTCCAAAATCTGGGTAATATGTTTTCCGTGAATCTTTGGGTTGATTGTATGGTCGTTTCCCGGATGCATTTTAATCTTTCGGAAGATTGGTGCCCACGTTAAAACATGGTACGACGGGTATGCAAATCCTAAGGGAAAATTAGTTTTTTGTAAGTTTGAAAAATGTGTTTTTGGGGTGCAGGGGTACCTTTTTTTGGAAAATCCTGACCCCAACTCATTTCTAAGGACCCCGGAAATTCGGCAATTCTAAATTGGGGCCCCCCTTCATCTCGAAGGCCCTGCAGCGGTTCCTGGGTTTTGTAATTACTATCGAAAATTATTCGTATTTTTTCTTCTTAGTTCGGCTTTGACTGACATGCTAAGAAGGGGGTGAAGTTCAGAAATTGGAACCAAAGGCCTAGGGCATTTGGGAAAGTTTAAAGAGTGTTTTGTATCAGCCCCTGTGTTATTCAAGCAGATCATAGCAAACCCTTTGTCGTTGGGGGTTGATGCTTCCTAATTTGGGCAGGGGCAGTTTGCTCGGGGGCCCGGCTATGACAAACCCTTCGCCCTTGTGCCTTTTTTTCACATAAATTTTCCCTCAGCGAAAAAAAATTATGATTTTGGAACGGGGGGTTTTTGGGGTTTTTAAGGGGGCCCTTAGGAAGGGCCTCGAAGGTCCCGCATAAAGTCCGGCCTTACTGATCATAAGAATTTTCCCCTTTTTTAGAGAGAGAAAAGGTAAATCCACTCAGGGGGTGTTGGGCATTTTTTTTTTAACGCGTTTCAATTTTTTGTTACTTAAACAGGTTTTAAAAAAATTGAAGGCGAGCTCTATTAGAAGTTCTGTGCCAGCCCGCATCCAGGAAGATCCGGCACCATAGCCCAAAGGGAGAGGGTTGCCCAGCTTTTTTCCCCCTGATTTACCTGATTTTAAAGTCCCCCCCAGGAAGAGCCTTTAGTTTTCCTATTTGAAGGTCTTTGCCCCACCATTTCCCGGCTACGAGTTTAAAAAAAATTTTCTGATTGGTTACTGGGCATCCTGGGTGCCTGGCACAAAAAACCCTTTTTCTCAAAAATTTCTTGGGGCCCCTTGCCCGTGATTTTGATGCCTATGGGGCATCTTGTAAATCTGTGTGGGGCTGGGTTCCCCCAGAACTCGCCCTCTGGTAACTATGCCCTCAAAATATACCTGAACATAGGGGCCCATTCTCCATGGTTTTATGACAGCCTTCCCCTTCGGAGGGCAAAAGTTATTTGGGTGGTAGTGGATCGTTTCAGAAAAAATGTGCCAGTGTTCCTTTAAGGGGGTTTACCGTCGTCCAAAAAAACTTGCTGAACTTTTTGCAAAAAACATTGTAACTTCTGGGTTACCAGAGATATTGTTTGGACAGGGGGGTTGTTCGTTTCTCGTTTTTGGAGACCCCTTTGAAAGGTTTGGGGTTCCCCCCTGTCCCTTTCCTCTGCCTTCCCCCGGGACTAAAGGGGCAACAGAGAGGGAAAATTAAAATGGAAACCCAAAAAAAAACCCCGTTGTTGATCTGATCAGCAGGTAAGGGGTAAATACTTACCGTTGGTTAAAATTTGCCATTTAACAATTGGATGGTAGCGTTCGGTACCTATATTTTCGTAATTACGGTTTTCACCCTAGGCATGCGTCATGTTCCGTGGGTCCGTCTGATCAAAGCGGGGTGGATATTATCATTTAAAAATCGTGCACTTTTGGGCCAATTTTAGAAGAACTTTTCATACCCAGAACACAGAATAAAAAATTCTGATAGAAGGGGTCTGTGTTTAGAGGGTTTTCGGGTTGGGGTTCAAGTATGGTTATCCACCCCAAAATCGCGTTTTAAAGTTCCTCTGGTAAATGCGCCACGATTTGTAGGGCCATATTGGTCAGGAGTGGTTTAACCCGGTGGCAAACCCGGGTAAAAATTTCCCTTTGTCTCTCGAACATAAAGTGTTCCACGTGCACTTAAGGGTTATTAAACCGTGGACTCCGCCCTTTAAATCCTCCTCCAGTTTGCATAGAGGGGGAGTTTGAATATAAGCGCCCGTATTTTGGATTCTCGTAAGGTCCCCAAAATCTCTACAATACCTGGGCCATTGGGAAAAGGGGATGGGGCCTGAGGAGAGATATGGGTTCCGGGGAATCCTCCATGTGATGACCTGGTGAGGGAATTCCCCTATTCTCACACGGACAAACCCCGACCAGGGGAAGGGTTCCGGTTGGCCCCCCCTAAAGGGGGGTACTGTCCCCTGCTGACTGCGCCCTCTGAGGGATAACAGGCGCAGCTGTTTAGCGACCCACCCTGATACACTTCTGCGGAAGCTTGTGAGTGACAGAGGCTCAGCCACTCCCGGGCAAGGGGTGGTCGCACCAGCCAAAGGGGGGGACCCAGGGGCCCCTCCAATCGTACAGGGGCGGTACCCGGGGAAAACTTTTGACACTCTGGGGCTGAGTGCTGGCCTGCAAATTTCCTGGTGCCCATTTTTGTTTTGTATTTAGTATTTGCTTTTTCCCGGTACCTGACCGGTTTGTTCTCCTGACCCAGTTGTCTTCTGATTTTGTACCCGCTCCCGTTCGTGTTTGACCTCTGCTTGTTCTTTTTTCCCTTGGTACTGATTTGTGGCTTGGCATTCCTGATTTGGTATTTACCCCGGAAGTTGACTTTTCTTCCCTGACGGCCCCCCCGCCCTCGCAGCGCAGGGACTGTCGCCCCGTTGAAATCTGCCGCCTGGGCAGCACGTAAGCAGGAGGGGCAGGGGCTGGGTTCCAGTCAGGGTCACTGTACCCCCCTTGGTGACCAATCGGTCTTGGTTTCTGGTTTGTGTAGTAAACAATTTTTGGTGATGATATTTCCTGCTTGTATAGCGATATTATGTAGTGACTGTATCACCATTATTTAGAGGCGTCATGAATAGAAAATTGTCCTTATTGCTATTTGTATGTATTTTGTCATACACAACATATTATTTTATATAAATAAATACATATAATAGACCTCACTGACTCCACTGTTAGGATGGCACAAGCTGCATGTGTCCGGGGTTTTGCCGGGGGATTTGAATTCTTCGTGGAGGGTGGAGGTTGGGGGGGGGGGGAAGGTAGGGAAAATCACCCGGGGGGACGCAACTTGAACAGGGGCCTTGTTTAAAAACTGTCCAGCAGTAAGACTGTTGCCCATAGCAACCAATCAGAGTTTTTGATTTAAAATTTTATGTTATCTGTAAACAAAACAAAGAATTATTTTTAGTTGTTTACTTTTAAACTCCACTTTTAGCCCCGAATATACTTAGACATTCCTCCACTGATGTCAGTGCAATTATAAGATCTGGGGATATGGAGCTGATATACTAATCACTGCTATTGAACCACCCACAGCCTAACCAACAAGTGTAAAGGAGTGTGAATCTGAAGTTGCCTGTGGTTCTATGAAACAGCATGGTGAAACAATCCCTTTAATGATAATAAAATAAAATAACTTTTTATAAATATGCCCAACCCTTTACTTACCCCTCCACTCTCTAAGCCTGTTTAAAGGGGTGCTCTGGTTTAGGAAATCTTTTTATACGCCCTATTAGAAAATCCTCAAATTAAAAAGAAGTTTCTTTCCAGGAACCCTTTTGGCCGAATGCCAAAGTGATTAGAAAAGAGATTTTGTTGGAGGGGTTTTTTGTATTTTGTTGCTGAGGGGGCCGTTTTTTTGGGGGGGGGTTTGTGGGGTTTTTGCAATTGAAACTGGCCGGGGTGGGGGGAAAAAAAAAAAAAAAAAAAAAAGGGGGGTTTTTTTGTTTTTTTTGGGGCCCCCTTTTTTTTTTGGTGGTCTTTTTGGTTTTTCCAACGGGGGGGGTTGGGTTTAAAAGCGGGGAGAAAGGTTTGGGGGGTAAAACCGCGTTTAGCGGGCCGGGAAGGGCGCCCCCCGGCGTCGGGGGAAACCGGGGGTTTTTGGGGGTTTTAACCCCGGAAAAGGGGTTTTTTTGGGAAAAATTCTTCGGTGGGTGTGGGGTGGGGTTTTTTTGGGCCCTTTTTGGGGTTTTTGGGTTGTGGGGGCTATTTTGGAAAAAATGAGGGGTTTTTGGTGGGTTTCCCTGGGGGTTTTTGGGGAAACGGGGGCCCCCCCGCCCCAAAAAAGGGCAAAAAAGGGGGGGGGGGGGGAAAAAAGGGGGTTTGGGGGTTTTTTTTTTGTCCTGGTTTTGGGGTTGGGTTCCCAGGTGTTTGGGGGGGGATTAAAAGAGGGGGTGATTTTGGGGGTGGGCCTGGGGGGTGTTTTCCTTAGACTTTGCTTTGTGGGAACACCCCTTTAATTTTCCTTGTGGTGGTACTTAAAAAAAATTAAACACATTACCAGATTTCCCCACAAATTACAGCTAACTGTTGTGGGTCAAATAAGCATGTCTGGTTATAAATGTGAGCTAGCAGAGTTATATTTGTCATGAAAGGAAGATTCTAGTGAAAGAGAAAAACGTACATGCTGCCAAGACACACTGTTATCTTTGATGTAAGTACACAGCTATGTGCTCTGCAGACCTGACATGATGGTACAAGACTTCTCCCTCTTTGTAGAAAAACAAGATCAGAAAGTGAGAAGCAAGCTCTGTCCTGCTGATAATATACTGCAGCGAATAAGGTTACCAGCCCAGTCAGTGATTTAGGGTGACATGTATAAAATTTGGAGCCAACACACCAGTTCTAAATCGATATATAGGAGTGTAGAATGTGACAGTATTTATGAACTTGCCTTATGTGGATTCATAAATCTGGCGTGTGGTATATCTTTGGCACATAGCATTATTTTGATGCATTCAAAAGTGCCATGCCTGGCACAAGTTTTGGTGTACAACTGTTCATACAGCTAAACAACAGGACTGCAACAGTTTTTGGCGCAAGATATGCCAAAAAAAATGGGGCATCCCCGTTCATACATGTCACCCTTAGAGCCTCTTAGAGCAGAGAAAGGTGGTCGTTAATTTAGGGAAGTTTGTTTAAACAAGTAAAAAATGAAAAATGCTCTAACTCTGAAATAAAGCAAAATCAGAAAAGCATTGTATTTAGCAATAGTCTTCATGAATCTTTGACCACATTTTAAAGCTAATTAATAAGATGAGAATATGCCTTGCAGTTTCTCAACATTAGGCCACTGAATTATGGAGAAATTAACGAACTTGGATATAATGTAATGTTAGAAATGGTGTACAGATTTAGACAACAGAAGGTAGTGGTCACTGTCACGTGGACTGTAAATTAAAAGGTGTTTTTGGTGCACTTATGTTTTCCCCATCTCTGCTATTGATGGTGGCTATTACTGTAAGTAATTTTCCACTAATTGAAACCTTTGCTCTGTTTATCAGCTGTTCAGTTTGGATGGTCTGTAGTGTTTGGAGCCAGGATGCTGACATTAGAACATATCCATTCTTCCTGAAATTAGCCAAGCTGTAGAGAGACAAAGTCACTTGAGACAAGTATGTCTATTTATGTTTGTAGTTAGATGATAAAATAGGTACTTGAAGTAAAGATGGACTATGCTCTTCAGACTCATGCTGCTTCATTACTGAAGGCTCTTGTTACTACAAGTTAAGCTTCAGTTTATGTTGCTTTGTTAAAGGGATTATCCAGGAGTTTAAAGATTTCAAAGAACACTAGCAACAGCAATTATATTGAAAAGTAAAGATATTCCACTACCGTTATGTTTTCTTCTTTTTCTTTTGCCTCCTTATTCAGCTATCATAAAATCCACTTTTTGCAGTGAAACTTCCTGCTTGTGGGAGTGTCAGTAGTTATCCAGCATCTCTATACCACAACTCCCAGACTGCATTGCAATCTAGGACTTCCCTTTGTACTGACATTAGTGTGTATTTCCCCCCCAGCTCTGTACTTGCTGTCATGATGATAGCTAGGACTCATGAGTCACTATGTAAACTGTACAAAGCTGCGTTCATCATTTTCATGACAGCAATACACAACTCCCCAGCTTTGAACTGCTGTCCTCTGCTCCCATTACTGTTAGTAAATCTTGCCAGCAGGACTGAAAGATAAACATATAGTTCACCCTCCCCTGTAATTTTTCTAATGTAATTACTTCTTTTCACTCTCAAACTACAGGCTTGCAAGAGTGAATGCAACCAGATCATTCTCTGCTCAGGTCACGCCCACTACAGGGGAGTGTTCCTGAGCTAAGCCTGGCTTCAAAGCACATCAACTGAGTGTGATGTAACATTCAGAGTGGCCATGTGAACAATAAACGTCAAATGGTTTGCAGGGCAGAAGGGGGAGGGGAGGACCGGGCTCTTTGCCTAGTTCTGCACAGTAGGACAGGTAAATAATGGATAAATAATTATAAAGCTTAATATAATATTGTTGTGAGCCCTATAAAAAATAAAATATAGTCCTGGAGAACCCCTTAAAAGATAACTTCCATACATTGGAAGGGGTCTGTACATAGGAACATGGTGAATAAGAGACAGTCTATTGTACATAAACACATGTACATGTTCACACGGCTGATTTTAATGCTGTTTTGGTACTGTTTTGTGGATTCCGCCACTGAAACAGCGTAAAAAATTACTTACCATTGATTCCTATGTAAAACTGCTGAAAAACAAGTGACTTGTCAACTCTTAAGGCATTTTCGGCAAGTAAAATGCCCATAGGAAACAAAAGAGAGCTTCAAAACCGCGCCCGAAACGCCTTACACAAAGTGTGGTGTGTTTTTGATGCAATCTTGGATGTGGATCTGCGCCCAAAAACTGTCCTGGCACAGAATGTCAGAATAAGAACCACGTTGCAAACTGTGTCAATAACAAGCCTGAAACACGTCTCAAAAATTTAATTAAATCTTCATCAAAAACTCGTCTAAAAACTGCAAAATGTGAATATGTGAAACCGATTAAAGGCTTAAAAATAAGTGTCCAAATCAGCCATGTGAACATACCCTTAGGCCATGTTCACACGTCTTAAAATGGGCCATATTTTGGTCCGTAATTACGCACCGAAGCGTGCAAATTACGGGCTGAAAACGGCCCATTCATTACGGTAATCCACAGTTCTCATAGAGAACTATGGATTACGTCTCCTTTTCCCGCTCGGCGAATCCGCCGGGCGGGGAGATAATTGACATGTGAATTACCAGTGGTGTATACGCGCCGCTGGTAATACAAGTCAATAGGCCGGCGAAGTGCCGGCCCCCAGCTCACTCCTCCGCTCCCGCCCCGCCCCCGTCCACACGGCGTAATTGCGTGGCGTAATTACGTCCTGCAGTTAAGCCGTGTGAAAATAGCCTTAGGCTCACATTTATCAGTGTATTTGTATCGTGCGCACCAAGGTTGAACAAAATTTCATCTTGACTGAACTCACCAAAAGTTGGGAAAGTAGGCATGGTGAATACAAAACTGTTAAGTTGAAAAACATACATTTTTAAGCACATCTACACACCTGCTCACAGCAGCAAAAGTTTCATTTTCTGATCTTCCCAAAAATTTCAAATTAATTAAATTATTAATTAATTATTATTAAATAACAATACATTTGGTGTACACTAATCCAACAATGAAACACCAGTCTTATTAAAAGTAGGCCTTGAAAGGTTTTGCTCTCTATCATAATATATATCAAGTGAGCAGAGAGAGTTTGGTGTGAAACAATCTTTATTACACCATCCAGGACCACAAAATCTTAAGGGTACATCCAAACAACAATGTCAAAATACTCGTTGGAGACTATCGTTGAAAACCACGTTGGACGACCCTGATTACAAGTAATTTTTTCTGTCAGATCCACAGCCATAGATTCATTCATTTCTATGGGGTTTTGGACAGAGATCCGACATAGAAATATTTTGGACGCTTTCTTTACGTGAAATACAGCAGAAGATTGAACATGTTCTAAGTTTTTTTTAAGTTGTTCTAAATTTTGAAATCCAAAGTCAGAAAATCCGATATGTGTGGACAACAACTCAGATTTTCAATTGAAGTCTATGGGAATGGTTTTACAGTTGATTTTTGAAGGTTTTTTAACCCCTTACCGACATAGGACATATGTATACATCCTGATGCCAGTAAGCGGCTTTTATCCCGCTACACAGGCAGCCGCTGCCGTCTGTGCTGTTTAACCTCTAAAACGCTGCAGCAAAGATAGCTGTGGCGTCTAAAATCAATGGAAACGTCCCTCCGAAATCGGGACATCAGAGGTAAATCGCTGATCTCAAACCCAAAACCCGGCAGAGGGACCCCTTGTGAAGGCTTCCACCCGCCGTGTTTTAAATTTTCCCCCACTTCCTCCCCAGGCAGGAGGGGGGGAAAACCGCCATATTGGTCCCCCAAATGTTTTGATATGCAAGTTTGGTGTAAAAATTTAAAATGCCCCCTAGGGGTGAAGGCCATAGGGGGCTAAAAGTCAAAGTAAAAAAAAAAAAAGTTTTAGGGCGACTGTATGATCGGGCTTTTCGCCCTTTTTTTTTGGCGTATATGCCCTTTCCAGCCGAACCCCAAGTGGACGCGGGGATTCAGTGTTAGGTGCAGCTTTCCCCACTTTCAGCGCGCCCGCTGAAGGGGCGGGCAGTGGGCGGGTTTGGGTGGGCGCGGGGAGGGTTCCGGGCGGGCCCCGGCGGTCCCGTAACTCCGAGGCTGTACGATGGCGGTGGGCAAGCGAGGCGCAGGCGCCTCGGCGTCCAAAAGGCAGCCCTGGGTTTTTTTTGGGTCAAAATGCTCCGGCGAGGCGAAGTAAAGCGGGAAAAACATGGGGAAAATAGAAATGCGACAAAATCCGGCGTTTCCGCTCCGTGCAGGGTATGATTCCAAAAAAATCCCTTTTATAAAGGGGGAAAACATTCCGAAAAAGAGTGAACGAAAAAATAAACAAAATTAAAAAAAAAAAAACCTTTCCAAAAATCTGAAGGCGCAATATCAAGATTTATGATTTTGTAAATTGCCGGGAAAATACAGTAATTCAAATTCTGAAACCTATTCTCATTGGTCGGCATAAACCGACCAATCAGTGGGAGCGACGTGAACCTTTAAAAAACCTATGGAAAAGGTTTGCCCAATCAGAAATCCACGGCGGGATAATTCAAAATACAGAAAAAAGAAAAAAAGAGCTGATTGGCTGGCTGGGGGGGGCTTGGCTGCTCAGCCAATAGAATGGGAGCGACAAAGACCCATTCTAGCTAGGGAGAAGTTTAGCCCAATCAGAACCAGGGGGGAAAATAAAAATACGTAAAAAGACAGAAAAGAGCGTTGGCTAGCAGCGGTGGCTTGGATTCCCAGCCAATCAAGGCGAGCTACTTCTCCCATTTAGTTATGGAGAGATGGGCGCTTGAAATCTCGCCGTCAGCGCCGTGCGGCAGGGGATTTTATGAAAAAAAAAATCATTTTTTTTTAAGTGTAAAAACATTATAGATAAAGAGCCGACCCTTTTTACAAATAAAGCGTTAAAAACCCAACAACGCGTTGTCGCCGGCCCGGCGCTAATAGGGAATTGCAAAAGAGAGAATCGCCAGGAAAATTAGAATTAAAATTGTTTAAGTATTCTCATTGGTCGGCAAAAACCCCAGCCAATCAGAATAGGAGGAAATGCCTTTTAATTTTCCCTTTGGAGAAAAATTTGCCCAATCATATTCCAAGGCGGGAATTCAAAATACAGAAAAAATGCAGAAAAGATTTTGGTTGAAGGGGGGGGCTGCCGCTTAGCCAATCAGAGCGCGAGCTTTTTTTCTAGGGGGAAAAGAAATTCTGAGGCGCTCTGTGATTGGCTAAGTTAAAAGAGGCGCCGTTATTTGGACCAAGGGGGAGAGCGAGCGCGTCCTTTTGGGTTTTCTAATGCAATCTGAAATCAAACTGACATGGCCGAAATCAAATTTAACACTACAGAATTTCCCGATGGTAAAAAATGAAAAATAATTGGGGGTAACGAAAAAAAAAAAAAAAAATAAAAATCAGTTTATTTCTTTTTTTCGGTTGCACCCTACTATGAACCTTGGTAACGAAAAAAAGAAAAAACAGAATTTTTTATTTAATATTTTTTAAACTTCAGCCGCACGGCGTAAGCCCGAATTGCATTTCGCCCATTTCCATAACTATAATGGGAGAAGTAGCTCCGCTTGATTGGTGACTACCGACCCCCCTAGCTCAGCCAATCCCTCTTTTTGCATTTTTACAGTATTTTTAACTGTCCCGTGTGGTTCTTTGGTCTAAACTTCTCCTAGGGGTAGAATGGGTCTTGGCGTTTCCCATTTGATTGGCTGAGCTAGCCAAGTCCCCGGTAGCTTAACCTCACTTTTTCAGATTTTTACTGTATTTTGAACTATCCCCGCCGTGGTTCTGATTGGTCTAAACTTCCCCTAGGTTTTTAAAGGTTCACGTCCCCCCCCTTTTTGATTGGCCGGTTTTCCGACCCAAACAAAAAGCTTTTTGAATTTGAATTATGTATTTCCCGGCAATTTCCAATATCCTAATTTTTGAATTAGGATATTGGAAAGGATTTTGTTTTATGTATTTTTTATTTTTTTGGTTTCAGCTCTTTTCCTGAGAAGTTGAAAAGCCTTTTAAAAACGATTTTTTGATTATACCCCCACCCAATCGGAATATTTCTCCTGTTTCCAGCCTGTCTCCATAAAAATTTTTTCGGGCAGTCCCGCACGGGCCTAATCCCGCACTGCGCCCTGTCCCCGCACTGTGCCCCAACCCCCTGGCGAGAGCAGGGAACTTTTCCCCGCATGATGAGAGGCTACCTCCGGGGGGCGAATCATAGGCGCGCCCCCCCCCCTGGCCCGTCCCCACCATGCGCCTAACACATGGCCAGGCGCGGGGGACTTTTCCCCCCATGTTTTACCCCACTACCTCCGGCGCCGAAAACATGGGGGAGCGCCGCACTGCCCGTGGCCCGCCTGGCCCAAAAAATGGCAAAAGGCCCGGCGGACTTTACATCTATGTATAGCGCGCCCCCCCCCCGACAAAATCAGGGGGTTCCGCGGAAAAATGGGGGAAAAGGTGCGCCTCACCAGCGGGGATTCATACAAGGGGTCTTAAAGTGTAAAAAAATAAAAAAAGTATTAAAACTTCAAACCACCCCTCTTTCACCATTTTACAAATAAAAAAAAAAGAAAATAATAAAAAAGTGACACATATTTGGTATCACCGCATCTGAAATAGTCCGCTCTATTAAAATATAACATAATGTATCCCATACGCTGAACACCGGAGAAGAAAAAAAAAATTCCACACACCAAAATTGCGTTTTTTTGATCATTTCTCATCCTATAACAATTGGACTAACAGTTATCAAAAAAGTCACATGCATTCCAAACTGCTAGCAATAAAAAGTACACTTTAGCCCACAAAAAATGCCCCTTCCCCCACGGTAGGTGTTAGTACAAAAGAGTTTTTAGTCGCCAAAAAGGCGCTATGGCGCAAATTTCAGAAATAGGAAATGTTTGGAATTTTTTTACGGTACAAAAACATAACGGAAAACGTACATGTTTGGTATTTGGCGGATGTGTATCAACCTGTAGAATACAGATAACAAATCTGTAACGTTTTCTGGCCGCAGAGCCAGAAACGTCCTGGTACAGGGGATCCACAGGGTCCACCGCGGGCAGAGATGGTAGTACACACAGTGGGTAGCCGGAGTGCAGGGCTGGATGACAGGACACTGGAGGCTGATAGACGGATGCTGCAGCAGTAAACAGAAGACAGAGTCCCAGACAGGTGACAAAATATATTCAGCAGCAGGAGACAGCAGGGAGAAACTGGAGGACAACACGACAGGACACAGCAGTGAGAACAGGTGCGCTGGACAGCGCAGTGTTAAGCACATGTTCAGCACATGTTAAGCACATGGAAACCCGAGGGTTAAGCTAGCAGGAGCATGGACACGACCGCGGTCCAAGGCACGGGCTGCAGCGTGATCCATGACAGTACACCCCCTCCCTTAAGCCCTTCCCTCCGGGCTAGCCGGGTACCCCCATAACGGCTAGGGGTAACTACCTCCTCCTGGGTATCCCAGGAACTGTCTTCAGAGGAGGCGTCTAGAGAGTCCCGGATTACTTCTTGAACCTGGGAGGCAGAAGCATAATCAGTCGGCTGGGGTATTGGTGGGTGGGAAACAGAAGTGTCTTTACAGACCAGGAGCTCTTCTTGTGCTAGAGGGTCCTCTTCAGCAGAAATGGGCAGAGAAACGGGTGGTCGGGACTGCACGGGATGGGCAGACTTGAGGCAGCGAGAATGACATGGCTCTCCCCACTGGAGAACTTCACAATTTTCCAATCTAGGGAAGGATTGTGACGCTGGAACCATGGTAGGCCAAGCAGGACTGAAGCAGATGTATTAGGTAAAACGCAGAATGAGATGTCCTCTTGGTGGGAACTTCCAACTCGCAGAGACATAGGTTTGGTACGGTAACACACTGGCTCTTTCAGCATCTCCCCGTTTTATGGAGGAGAAAAAGCAGCGGTTTATTTAGACAGGAGACAGGCAGGCAATACTTGTCAAGCAAAGACGGGTGGATAAAGTTCTCATAAGAACCAGAGTCCAACAAAGCAGAAACCTGGATTTTGGTACTGGAATCAGAACAGAGAGTGACCGGGGTGGTCAGACGAGGAGCATCTTTACTCGGAGACACTTCACCCACAACACCATGGCATGGAGGTTTCCAGGGCGCAGCAGGGCGGACTGGGCTATCTCCACCCCTAGTTCTGGAGCTAGGTTACATATTTTAACTGCACTACGCACCCTTTCTGTCCAGTCCTGCAGTGTCATGTTTTTTCCATCAAATTTGGGGAGGGATTGTAAAAGCGACCCTAGAGGAACATAACTCACTTGGGCGGACGTTATGGGGACACCCTGAACTTGGATCTGGGCCGGCGCCATTGACGCCGGGGGAAGGCCTCCCGTCGCATCCCCGTCCATAACGGTCGCTGTATCCTGCCTGCTACGCCAAGTTGTAAGCCGAGCACCGAGGTAGGATTCCCGGAATACAGCGAAGTTACGGACGAAGAAAACGACTCCAACACCAGTTCAACAACCCATAGTTTACTGAACTTTTCAGGAAAGCATTGTGAACAAATCCCCAAGCACACATGTACAAAGTAGTAACCAAGGCCCCTGTGCCACACAGCGCACTACTGAGAGTGTGTCCTCTGGATCCACGATAAGTTTACCTACTCATGGGGTTCAGAAAGGCCAAACACCCGCTACCTTTTAATACCATACAAGGACAGGAACAATCGTGTGTGGTGCAGTTCCAAAGCGCGACAGCGATGTGGCACAGAGGCTTACAATTTAACCCAAAGCTCAAATCCGCTATCCCCAGAAATACATAAAAAAACAGATCCTCTCACATGCAAACCGGTTGCATAAAATAATAGTGTATAGCGACCCCATCCAATTTTCCCGAATCAGGAGGCGTATTTGGGGGTTTAAAACACTTATGGCCTGAAACCAAATCTGTCCTAACCAGATAAACAGGCCTGCACACAGTCCTAATTTTGTTGGCGTGCACGCTTTCTTTGACCCGGGTTACCTTTTCGATGGCCGGCAGCTGCTGCTCTGGGGTGATGATCCCTGCTGTTGAAGCCGACATCCAAGATGTAGTTCGCTCCCCCTCAGTCTCTGCAGAGTGTTCTTTCCTTTGTGGGCTTTTTTTGACAACAGCTTCAATGCGCACAGTTAAAACTCCTCTTTCTCTGGGGGTTCTCCCCACTTTTGAGCCCAAAAACGGAGCAGAAAAGCTCAGTCAATCTCAGCCAGCATCTTGTTCCCTCCTGCCTTCTCTTTGGTCTTTCTTTCTTGTTCTTCCCAAAATGGCCGCTCCCACATGCCTCCAGTCACATGTCTCTAGTCACTGTCTTTTCATTTGCATACCCAGTTTCCGGAGACAGGGGGCATCTTGTGGCCAAACACCAGAATGCAACAGAATGCTTTACAATAATAAGTCACACATATGATTTTACTGAGTAAATACAATGCGGCTGTTCCACTATCCCACAATGGTAGTACACGCAGTGGGTAGCCGCAGTGCAGGGCTGGATGGCTGGACACTGGAGGCTGATAAACGGATGCTGCAATAGTAAACAGATGACAGAGTCCCAGACAGGTGACAGAATGTATTCAGCAGCAGGTGACAGCAGGGAGAGACTGGAAGACAACACGTCAGGACACAGCAGTGAGAACAGGTGCGCTGGACAGCGCAGGGTTAAGCACACCTTCAGCAGAAGCACTGGAAACCCGAGGGTTAACCTAGCAGGAGCTTCAGCAGCAGGAGGTCTAGCTCTAATGATGAACACCAACGAACTGACGCTGAGACCAGGGAGGAAGTTCCTTATGATGAAAAGGGTCAGAGGTCACAGGCAGGAAGCAGGAGCACTGTGTGCATAAATGTCAGCAGGCTGGCGCACGCGCGCCCTGTGGGGTGCGCACACACGCTGGGGAAGCCACAGAGGACGGACACGTGTGGAAGCAGGACCAGGTAAGTAGCGCTGAGCAGCAGGAGCAGGTACAGAGCATACAGAGACTGTCGCTGTAAGCCCCGCACAGGAAGCCACAGCGGACCCAGACACAGGGGCATGGACACGACCACGGTCCAAGGCACAGGCCGCGGCGTGATCTGTGACAACATCATTTTTATCGAAGAATGAACGCCGTAAAAAAAACCCTCCCTCAAACATGGCGCGAGTACGTTTTTTTCACATTTTTGCTGTTCCCCCGTATATTCTAATGGTAATATGAATAACACCATTAGAACATCTTGTTCTGCAAAATAAGGCCCTCATACGTCTATGTAGGTGGAAAATAAAACAGTTATGGCTTTTAGAAGGGGAACAAGGAAAAAAATGTAGAGCCATATTATTATAACCCTCTGTCCGGAAGGGTTAAAATCCAAATCCGTGTTGATTTCCAAATGAAAATGCTTGTCGTGTGGATAGACCCAAATAGTATCACATTGAATCTTTTACAAACAGGATTTGGGAAGCAAATGTCAAAGGGTC